>OAMR01000093.1:855989-903289 GCA_900205405.1 Echinochloa crus-galli
CTCCATGCATGTTATGACATTTTGATGTGATTGGGAATCTTCTTTTTGCATAGTAAATTTGGGAATGAACTCCGAGGGGCTGTTTAGTTCCAAAAAGTTCATCCCAAATTTTACCATGTAAAAAGAAGATTTTCATCACATCAAAATGTCATAACATGCATGGAGCATTAAATGTAGATAAAATTAAAAACTAATTGCATAGTTCTGTTGTACTTTGAGTGACGGACATTTTGAGCCTAATTAATCAATTTTTGGATACTTTTTAACAAATATAAATGAAATGCTACAGTAGCGCAATGATTACAAAGTGACATCTTACTTTCAAATTCAACCTCCCAATTCTAACATTTAAACATCACATGAAATACTATACAGTAAGCCTCGCAACCTCCCAATTCTGTATGGTTCGGAGTTTCTCTAGCACTAAACGCTTCGTTTTGTTTTGTCCCTGCCGAGCAATCAAATCGAGGACGACGTACTGGTGGATCCATCGCGTGTAACTCCTCTCCGAGATCTCTCTCGCATGTTTCTCCAATTCTCTCCTCCTCTCCCAACTGCTTTGACTACAAATTTTGGAGTATAGATATTGAAATAGATATTCAAATTTTAGAGTAGGTACTCTTTTCGTTTGGATATATAGGAACTGGTTGTTGGTACATAAAACCTGATATATAGTGTCACTAAAACAATGTATTGTTAATTAGGTGAACCTATGGATGAAAGTCAACATAGTAGAATCCAATTTTCATCCGATTCCCATCTCCTCGCATAAGTGGTTGCTGATGCACGGAAAGAATATAAATTCATTATTGCTGTGTGACTTTTAATCTGATAGGGACATCTACATCTTATATATCAATTGATTGTTTATCAACATTAGCAAATATTTAGTCCATCTAGATAGTATAAGTATACGTCCAGAATTTACAAACCCAAAGTCAGACCCATCGGCACCAAACTGAAGCAGTGGTGTTTTACAGCCAAGAAATGCAGCTGCAGACAGACGAGAAGTGATTTCAGATACTTTACAAGTTTACAACTTCCCTGTTTGGTTGCTGCTGCCAAAAGCCACACCTAAACTACGGCTTGCCAGAAGTTCAGCGATGAAATCGGCCGCCAAACATTTGGCGCAGAAACGCGTACAAACACATAGAAGAGCTCCCCACAGTTTTTGCGGCGCGCTGCAGTTCAGGCTAAAAACCAAACACCAGCTAATGTTTGTTACGGCGAGGTGTGCCAAGGTTTGGTCATGAACCAAACACATACAGGCATATAGCCGAGAAATGCAGCTACAGACAGACGAGCAGTGATTTCAGATACTTGTCTCCGTCAGAAGAGGAATCCAATAAACCTTCAGACGAGCAGTAACATGCAGCAACAGCCAACCGCGCACTCCACACACAGCTGACTAAAATGCGACCTTTCACTTTCAGACAGCAAATAAAATAAACTAGCATTACATATCGAGTGATTTTTTCAATTAAATAGGGCTATGCATTGCAAATTTGCAGAATAATTAGCTTACCTAACCCCGTCCGGCCGTCCCTTTAAATACTGAAATCAACACACGCACAGGCACATACCATATCACGCAGGCAACATGGTGAACGAAGCCACCAACAAAGAGCAGCAGGGCGTTGGAGAAGCATCAGGCCTTAGAATTAACCTGGAGAAATGCTCGATCACGCCAATTTTTGGTTGTGACGCAACACTGCCAGAATTCCAGGAGGTGTTCCCTTGCCAGATACAGCAGTTCCCAATCCCCTACCTGGGGATACCTCTATCTGCAACTGCTATTCCAAAAGCTCAATATTTGCCACTCATTGGGAAGGTTGCCGGCAGATTGAGGGGTTGGCAAGGGCCGTTGATGAACAAAGGAGGCAGGCTCACTCTCATCAAATCCACACTGACAGTCATGCCGATCTACTTGCTCATGGCTGACAAGTTGCCCCCGGGGGTGTTGAAAGAGTTGGACAGCCTTCGACGGAATTTTCTGTGGACTGGGACTGACCGTGCATCGCGAGGGAAGAACATGGTAGCATGACCGACGGTCTGCAAGCCAACCATATATGGAGGACTGGGAGTTCTCGATCTTCGGTTGGCAGGGTTCGCACTTCGAACTAGATGGTTGTGGCTGCAACGATCTGATGACAGCCGGGCCTGGTCGGAGCTCAGAATTCAGGTTGAACCGGAAGTGGCAGCCTTCTTCCGTGCATCGATCTTGATACAGGTCAGGAATGGAGAGCGTACGCTGTTCTGGGCCGACGCATGGATTGATGGTCAGGCTGTTTCTGAGCTTGCTCCATTGCTCCACAGCATCATTCCCACCAGAATGAAAAACTGCAGAACTGTGGCGCAAGGATTACATGAACAGCAGTGGGTTCGTGACATAACCGGAGACCTCACCGTGCCAATAGTTGCTGAATACATCAGCCTTTGCGAACGAATTCAGAACATGAGATTGGTGGAAGGCAATGACATCTATCGATGGAAATGGACGGCAGATGGTAATTATACGGCGGCATCGGCCTATAGGAAAATGCATGAAGGAAGCATTCGCATGCAAGGAGCGTCGAGAATTTGGAAGAATTGGGCGCCTCCAAGGGTTAAATTCTTCAGCTGGCTTGCCTCCAAGGGACGCTTGTGGACTGCTGATCGACGCCGGCGGCACGGACTTGAAGCACATGATACCTGCTGGCTGTGTGATCAAGCGCCGGAGACTAATAATCACATCCTTGCAAATTGTCCTTTCGCGAGACAGGTCTACTGGGAGGTGATATCAATCAGGGGTGGCAATTGCAACTTCATGGTGGCAGACTATACCTTTCAGAGTTGGTGGGCTGCACTCCGAAAACAGCAGCCGCGAAGCCGGCGTAGGGGCCTGGACTCTCTCTTCATGCTCACAGCCTGGAACATCTGGAAGGAGAGAAACGCAAGACTGTTCAATGATCAAATAATTACAGCGCCGGAGCTTATCCATCGCATCATCGATGAAGTTGGTCTCTGGGTCCTAGCAGGAGCTGAACGTCTAGGTAGATTCGTTAGCGAGTAGTCCCCGTAGCTGTTGGCCTTGGCCGTTGTTCTGTTCGCTGCTCTTGCAGTAGTTTTTTTGGGTGTGATGCTTCCATCCACCAAAGTCTTGTAACCGAGGACTCTTTTCCCTCTTTTCTCTTCTTAATACAAAAATATGCAGCTCTCCTGCATATTGGAGAAAAAAAAGAGCAGCAGGGCGGCCACGGCGTGACCGTCACGGTGGCGTCGGCGCTGCCGGTGCAGGGACACCGCCTGCCGCTGTCCAACCTTGACCTCCTCCTGCCGCCGCTCGACGTCAGCGTCTTCTTCTGCTACCTCCGCCCAGCGCCCACCGCCGCCGCGCTCAAGGAGGCGCTGGCCAAGACGCTGGTGGCGTACTACCCGCTCGCCGGCGAGGTCGTGGCCAACGCCGACGGCGAGCCCGAGCTCCTGTGCAGCGGCCGCGTCGTGGACTTCACGGAGGCGACCGCGCCCGGAGTCGAGCTCCGGGAGCTTCGGATCGGCGCCGTGGACGAGGGCGTCGAGAAGCTGGTGCCTGCCAAGAAGGACGGCGGCGTCGTGGCAGTGAAGGTATGATGTCTCTGCGAGCTGAGGGTGGCGGTTTCACGCATTCCCCTGTCACGTTTATTTCACGTATGTTGCGTTTGAACTTTGATGAGGGACGTAACATATATGACGTAGAAACCTATATAAATCTCTCTCTATATATAAAGTAAGTAATAAAACGTAACGTTCACATGAACGCCGTGCCGCTGTGGCGTTTCATGGCGCATGCATGCACGCGCAGGTGACCAAGTTCGAGTGTGGCGGCGCCGTCGTCGGCTGCACCTTCGACCACCGCGTGTGCGATGCCTACTCCTTCAACATGTTCCTCGTCGCGTGGGCCGCGGCCGCCCGCAGCGGCGGCGGCAGCCCGGCGGCGCCGTCCTTCCGCCGCTCCCTCGTCGCCCCGCGCGACCCGCCGTCCACCGACGCCCTCATCGACCGCCTCTTCTGCCCTCGCGCCGCCGCGCCTCCCCCACCGCCCGCCGCCGCCGCCGTCAACCGGATCTACCGCGTCGCCGCCGCCGACATCGCCGCGCTGAAGGCCGCGGCGGGGCCGGGGCGCACGAGGCTGGAGGCGTTCACGGCGCACCTGTGGCGGCTCTGCTCCAGGGCGGCGGCGGCGAGCCAGTGCTGCATGGGCGTGGTCGTGGACGGGCGCTGCCGATGCCCAGCGCGCGAGGGGACGGGGACTGGATGGTGTACGTGCACGTGGCGCCGGAGCTGGTGAAGGTGATGGAGGAGAAGCCCACCGTGTTCCAGGCCCTGGACAACAGCTACGTGTTTCAGTGATATGATGGGTATATTATTCGTGTGCATACGTTATGAGTGGTGGTAAGTGATGTGGACTTGTGATGCTAATGTGTGCGTGTCGTGTCGTGTATGCCTGCCTGCAGCGTAGAGTACGTTGGTGGAGTACTACATAGTACTCTGTAGTGACACCCCAATTTGTCCCGTTGGTAAATTTGTTTCTGAAAAAATAATAGTAGTACTCTATGTCGCGTAATTTATTATATGGTGTTAGAAAGCATGTTGGCCATAGCTAAATTCTGTGGGGAATGTGTAGTGGTGACACAAGCAGTGTTCATACAACACAATATGTGATCGAGTCGCATGACCAACTTGCAGTCTGTTTTGAGCTGAAAATGGCACAAGGCTCGATAGGTGAAATGTACACCGGATAGTCTACGTCAGCAGGTTTAGTCGAATTTGTGCAAAGAAACAAGGGTCCAGCGGATGCGGAGACCCGCTACTGCGAACTAGGGGGTCAGAGGGCTATGGCAGTATTAGAATTAGAACAACATGTTGATTTTGCTAAAAAGTATTGCGGCTATTAAGGATTATAAAGAGAAACCTTTGGGTTCTGGTTTGTTGAAGAGGTAAACACATCAAGAAGTTTATATGCCTTTGACACGTACCATTGTTTGGTCCTCTGCATCACAAGTACACAAGCATTGAGGTTAGATAGACTTTGTATGACCACAAAGGCACAAACTCACCATTCATCTTTGGGAAGCAAATCCACTGTCACTGACGTATGGGCCATGGTGCTAGTGGAGCCCACACGTCACTGGGCGAGTCTCTCTGCAGAGAAGACTCACCCCATCTTTGAGACTCCGGACTTGCTTGGTTGGATGCCAAAATTTTAGCATACCAAGATTTTGCCATGCCAACTATTTGGCTGTTATTTGGATTCCTACCAAAATTTGACACTGTCTCACATTGAGGCTGCCAAGTGTTGGCTATTTTTCTACCCAGATTTTGGCTTACCAAAATTTTGGTAAGCCCAAACTTTAGGAGCGAACCAAGCAGGCTCTCCTATCGGAGGTGAACCAAAGGAGGTGCTGGTGCTTGGTACTTGGTGTATGTACCAATGGAGGTGCTAATTAAAAAAAGGAGGTGCTTGGTGCTTATGTTCTGGCGAGGTAAAAAGTTCAAAATAGCTGATTAGCTATCTAATTTCTCTAAACCTTAATACAAAAATTAAAATTACTTAAGGATATGTGAGCTCAGCGGGTGCAGCAGCAGTGCAGCACCGGCTCTGGCTCCGTCCCTCTAAGACAAACAGACGAAAAAGGGCAGAACTTAAGGCCATCCCCTCTCTTCTAGGATCTGGTGTCTTGCACCATCTCATGCTGCTCCACCGTCTAGTGGTAGTATGGTGCCATTGCCATACCATGTTCCGAAAAAATAAATAGCATGAGCTTGCCAAGTTGCCATGAACCGAGAATATGCATGGTTGGCTGCTGACACGTAGCTAAAGCGACGCACGGAAATGCATAGGCGTCGTTGTTCTTGCCGCGTGTGAAGCCTGAGGCTTCCACGAATGACGGAACGAGGCAGCCAATCCTTAAGAGATTTCAGGTACTTAACTTAATATTGTATATATATAGCAGAAGAAAATGTGTCCCGGCTGAACGTCAGGGATAACCGTAGGAGGTGCCCGACGACGATAGTAGCTTGTTTTTGTTTTCTTTCTTTTGGCGGGGAGACGATAGTAGAACTTGAGTACCACCGAAAGAAACCTAAGGACAAAACTTTGAACTTCAAATCTGTTTCATTGAGATCAAAGGCACCTACCCTATAAAATGTGAGCCATAACAACTAAATATAACCAAATTCACACAACCTTTGCCACCATTGGTCCCATTACCATCACAAGCACACAAGCACTAAGGTCCGCATAGACAGCAAGTCCCGGTCAACTAGTGTATGCTGGTGTATATACGCACAGACGAATGAGCACCCGGCACACACACTCGCCACCTACCCAGCTCTCAGGTCTTCATCACTGTTCTAATTAGTTCCAGGTCTGTTCACGACTAGGATAGGTACAGCAGATGCTATCAGAAATTCGGCAAATAGGTACAGCAGATGCTATCAGAGATTTGGCAAATAGGTACAGCAGATGCTATCAGAAATTTGGCAAAGGGAGATGATCACAGACAATTGTCCCAATTGAGATCATGGAGCGGCGATTGGATGCAGAGGTGACATTCAGCAGCGGAAACGAATGACGATGCAAGAGATATCATCCTTGCTCTTCCTTGCAAGTGCTTCGGTTGTCAGCCGCTTCGCTGCTGCCTGGGGGTCCTTGATGGACTTCACGAGATCAACAGCTTCCTGGTTCTTCATTACCTTTATCCAGAAAGGGAATACCGAGAAATAGTTTAGAAACTGATGTGTGGATTACATTTAATAATTGAATGTCTCGAACACAAATGAAGTCTTCTTAGGGTAGGCATTTTTGGGAGACCATGGCTATTTGCCAAATAGCCATGGTGTCCAACCTTTTCCTGCTTGCTAATTGCAGGGAGAAAACATGTCAGTAATAATGCAAGAATTAGTCAAAAGCGACCAAACTTAATGCATTTCAAAGCCTCCCAGGGTAGTAACTAGTAAAGGACCAAATAAGAGGATGCCAAAATACAGACAACTTGCATGAGCATGAAAAGGAACAAGATTAATGAAGGGAAACAGATAGCAAACAGGTACAAACCTTCCATAATCCATCACTAGCAAGTATGACAAACTCTATACTTGAGTTTATTGGTACATGTCTAATATCAGGTTCCGAACTCAAGTGTGCCTTCAGGCTTTGGTCACCAAATGCCCTAGCAACAGCAAGCTGACCATTTACCCGAGGAACATCACCTGCAAGGAAACCGTAGAATAGAATAAAGCATCAGTATCTTCTCAGTTACAATGATGACGAAATAATAACACACAAGAAATGGTTGTACCAGGAAATGTTGTTACAAAGCCACCGTGCTTCTCAATCCTCTGTCTTTCATTAGTTGTGTGTGGCTCATGGTCAACAGTGAGCTGATTAGCAGCACCTCTTTCACACACAACAGCTCGAGAGTCGCCTACATTTGCTATCCACATATCCTTCCCATCAACTACAATAGCAGTAACTGCAGTGGAACCACCTGGTCCAAGTTGTTTGGCATTTTCTAGAATGTATTTGTTAGTAGAGCGGTATGCATTTTTTATCGCGTCTTGAGGGCTATCCCAGAAGACAGGCTGCAGCAAGTAGAATAAGGAATCAGTAAGGTATATTCACATGGTAACAAGATGATCCTGTGTGCTCTACACACAAAATAGAAAACCAAAAGTAGCACTTACCTCTTTTATTATGTTGCTAAAAAGGTTAGCTTTCAGGTAACTTGGCACCTTATCTCCCAAATGGCCATCAAAAACGCCAAAGAGGCCGAGCTCATGGTTCTTCTCATACTTGTACTCTGCTACATGGTAGTCTTCCATGTCATGACCAGACTTGCCTTCCACCAGGTGGAAGCCATGTGTGACTTTGTTGCTTGAGAGTTTACTCCTTCCCTTTCCAGTATCAGTAGATGATGAATTAAGACAGGCACTCTGCTCAAGCAAAAGAGAGAGAACCAAATGTAATGTCAATATATCAGCTCATTCAAAAGCGGATCCGGGCAAGAAGTGGCAGCAAGTATTCTACACACATTAATTAGAAACTGATTTCGAAGTGTTCTATACATATTGACCAAAAACCGAAGTGTGCTACACATATTAACAGAAAACTGGTTCTGGTATGAAGTGTTACACACACATTGAAACTGGTTCTGGCAGATAGTGTTATACAGACATTGACCAAAAACTGATTCCAGGTGCAAATGTTCTACACACATTGACAGGAAACTGGTTCTGGCAGAAAGTGTTCTGCCCACATTTACAATAAAAAGGTTTATAGTGTCTGAAACCACTAGTACTAGACAGCAACATTCCTACAACCAAATCAAAAGTGTTGCTTAATAAACAAATAACTTGCCTACCGATACAGCTAGCTGTAGAAATGTGGCAAATGAACAGCTACACTATGCAGATATATTATAGGAATCTGAACTGTACTAGTAATCATTCATGTGGAAATTAATAAGCATACCAACCAACTAAGGTCCAGGTGTAGGGTCCAAGGCCAAGAACAGGAATGGAAACCCCGCATTGCAACAACAGTTGGCGCAACAGGTCAGCGACAGGCAGCTGGCTGGGAGTAACACTCTTCTTTGTTTAGTATCCACACCCTAGTAGACAACGCACATGGCCGCATTCTGAGGATCATTAGGTGGATATCTTCCCTGCTTCAGTTCGAGAAATCTACAACACTTTCAGGTGCTACTTTATGGGTGGTCCATGGCTCAACTCGTGAGGCTTCTGATTAAATATGTGGTACAAGTGTCGAGCACTGCAAGTTACTGACACTTGTACGCCATTTGCCAGTTTGCCACAAACAAATGAAACACCCAGGATTTCATCTGTATCAAGTGGCAGCTTTTCTGAGGCAAGAAGAAGAACACTAATGTTTTCTTCTGGCACTTGATGGCAAAACACAAACTAATTGATTTGCTTTCATGATGATACGATACAACTACACCCTACAATTCCTGATAATGTAAGCTCAACATTTCAACATTTCAACAAGAACAGGCAGGAGGACCTCATGGCTCCCGCGAAGTGCGAAGGGTTCGCCGTGCATCAGGCTACTAGGAGACGCGGACTCGCAGAGCAAGCTCCAAAAGGCACAAGTTGCTTACGGCAGGCGTGACATGCCAGTGCCGCATGCGTACCCAGTCAAAAAGGAAGCCCTTGTTGCAAAAGTCCGACTTTGCTTGGAAGTTGCGGCCCCAAACCTTGAAATCTTGTGACTCCTAATTACAAGTTGCACCCGTTCTAATCAATTAACCTCTTTGTAAAAAAAGCAATAAACAACCACGGTTATTTCTTTTTTACCTAGTTGTAAACTCGTACGTAAATCGTAACACCCCTTAACTGCACCACAAACTGCAGTGATGTCGTCTGCACCGCACCTAATCGAGCGTTACCGAATGATTCTGGAAGAAATTTTGGAGGAACGTTTATCCACAGAAGAGCGGCGGGTGCTTCGATTGACCAATAGAAAACTTGGCGGGATTTAGACCGACGCCAACAAAATCAGGACGATACAAACTAAGCATATATATGCGTAACACACACAGATTATATATAAGAAAAACTTATCCCAAACACAGCTGAGGACGGGAGAGCAATCAAGCGAGTCAAATTCAGGCGTACCCGGATCATGTTGAGGAAATCGGGCCGCTTCTTGCCTCCGCAGGCCGAAGAGGATGATGCGGCGGCGGAGGGAGAGCATGACGCCGACGACGACGCGGTCTGCCGCTCCATCCGGCCGACCATATCAGGGGGAGCTCGCCGCGGCCCAAGCCGATCAACCGCCACCCGCGGGCAGTCACGAGACGACGGGACGCCGAGACGGGGACGGATGGGATGACGGAAAAAAAATTGAGCTTTGCTCCGAAGACGGGACAGCGCGCGGGGGAGGGAGAGCGCGAGATCTTTTTATGCAGGCCTCGGCAGCGGCCGCGTCTCCGTCTCGCGTGTGACGGAGGGAGCCAGGACCTTGTCGTCTCTTCCCCGGTTGCTTGCCTTGATCCGATTCTGAGGCCGGAACCGGACACTTGTGGTGTGGCTGTGGCGTGAAGGAGAGAGAGAGGGGGAGAGGAGGGGAGAAGAAAGGGGCGGTTGCCGTTTCGCTGATTGTGGAGGAGCCGCGGAAAGTGGGTCCCACAGCGGAGTAAGCGGGGGAGGTAGAAATCGGCACAACCGATAACTAAACTTAAACGGAGCCGAGTCCGCCGGGCTATGTAAATGCAGGTGGTTTATTTATGGCTTGTGAATGACTTTTTTTAGAGAGAAGGTGTGGGCTTATGCTATTATTTTTAAATAAATAGTGAGAGAAGGGAATATCTTTAATTTAGATGAGATTTTCGTGAAGAAAGAAAGACTAGGTACAAAACCATACGTTTACGTTTTTCATGCAAAAGACGACAAATTGTGCATGTAAGAAAGCCATACATATACGTTCTTTATGCAACAGCCGATAAGTTATCTTAAAAAGAAATTAGACATCTTTGGCGTTTATAATTTTACGTTAAGATTCAGTTAGTTACACATTCAGCTATGAGATTTTACGAAATTGTGCATGTACTACGCCCTTCATGCAAGAGACGACAAATTAGTGCCAAAAAGTGTTTAATTGGTAGCGTCTAATGTTCACAAGTTTACGTTAAGATTCGACCAGATACTCAGAAACTCTAAGATATCGACAAACAACTCATGTAAAATGTACAATTATTAGTGGAATAACTTAGCGGTGTTAATTTAATCATAAAAATTAGGATGCAGGCAAACAGTTGTCATAAATTATTCGTCTGGTTATGTTAGTTGTTAACAATTTAACGACAGGATTTGGAAATATACGTTACGATAAATAATTTCTCGAATTTATCCAACGTCGAGAATGTAATGCTAGGATCTATATCACCATTGATTTTCTACATATTACAATTACTTGTATTTATGTGAAAAAAAATGTGTATGATACAACAATAAATAAAATGATAGTTGTCTAAATCATAGCACACATAGTATACCTTATTCACTGTATTTAGAGTCAATAATATTTTACGGTAAAAACTAGTAAATTGGATTTAACTGTTCATTGTTAATAGTATCTTTGTATTTACCATCTTAATAGGTTTCACGTGCGTCAGTAAACATTGATTTTTAATTTTCCCTTTTGAACATCACTCATGCTTTGTTTCTTTCTCTCCTTTTTTTTTCCGAGGTGACTCATTCTTTGCTGTTTTATATATAACAGAAAAGGTACTTTAAGTTAGGCAATTTGACACGAGATACTAAAACGTTTATCTTAAAGAAAGGCGCAAAACACCATTTGAAAAGCGTGGATTGCCTTGCTGGTTTTTGTTTCATTTGGTCTCGATTATCCTTTTCTTCCCCGAGCTTGAAGACCTTCCAGGAAGCTTCCTCCGCCCTCCCTACTTGGTGAATAATGCTAGGCGCACACAGCTGTAGAGTACACCAAAAGCATCTATCTTTTCACATGTTCTCATCCCCTACTTAACAGCCTAACCAGGAAACCATGCCGGATCTCCATTTATCTTTTCCCAGCTCCGAGGTTGCATACAATAGACTGCTCAACACAGTATAACGGTGCAAGCAACTTGTTTCTGAAAGAGAAGGCATCGAAAAATATCGCCTTTTCCAGCTAATTTCAAGAAAACAACATCTATTC
This sequence comes from Echinochloa crus-galli, assembly GCA_900205405.1. Taxonomy (NCBI): domain Eukaryota; kingdom Viridiplantae; phylum Streptophyta; class Magnoliopsida; order Poales; family Poaceae; genus Echinochloa; species Echinochloa crus-galli. Next base: position 867,688 of record OAMR01000093.1, read on the forward strand.
TTGTCCTAAACCGCATGCCTCTTCTCAAGCGAATTCAAGCAAGCAACAAATTTGTTTTAGCTACAAGCATACTCCACGCCAGCAAAGCAATCGTCACAGCACTTATCTTCATCAGGCCGGCGTGTGCGTCAGTGCGTGTCTGGATTTGGAAGGCAAGTATATGTGGGGATCCTTATCCTTGCTTGGTGCGCGTAGCAATATGGTGGGCGCGTCGGACCTGTTGCTGGTTGACCTGCGCAGAGAGTCTCTGGGATCGCTCGTCGGCTTGCCGCCTGTGGGCCGGGCTGTGGTGGATGGTAGCCTGCCGGTCAGAGGCCAGGCCACCACCACCCACCACCCAGTGGCCGGCCGGCTGGCCCTGCTGCCTCCGCTGCCCCTGCCTGCCTGGTCGGCCGAATCCGGGGGCCCACATGTTCACGTCCTAGGATCACCGGAACCCAGCGACACGACTACACGAGGCCCGTGGGCCCGCGGCCCTGCGGACCGGGTCACGTGACACGTGCGCTCGCGCGAGACGTACGAACCGGTCTGCTGCTCGCTCGTTGCTGACCTGCCAGCCGTCTCCTCCCGGGATCGTCTGTGGAGTGAACAGGCAAGGCCGCAACCGGCAACAGCGACCTGGCACACTTCGTCACCCAAGCCCGGTGCCGGTGACTGGTGAGTGGTGAAGCTGATAGTCTCAAATCCCATCCCATCCCATCCCAATCCCAACTCCTGTAGCTGTAACGCTTACCAACTTATACAAACCCGGATCACTTGGTAAGTGAAAAGCAGCCTGCTTTCGGGTCGGGATCGTGCCCCGGCTCGATCAGTCGTCATCTTTCCGAGACTTCGGAGGCCACGCATGCCTCACTACTCGCAGGTACTGCAACGAAAAAAAAAACTCGTGAGGTCATGGTCACGGACTGAGGCCTCCTAGCCTAGCCGATACCAACCACACATGCTGCAAGCTAGCGAACAAGCAGCCGGAAACAAACACTGACATCGCCGGCCAAACCCCCCAACTCCACAAGCCGAAACAGCAAAAATACATGCGGCGAACGCGCCCGTCGGCTTCCCCGGGTAAAAATGGTGGCGTCGCCACCACGGGTGCTCGAGCACCGGATCAGGTTGTGGCTAGAGCGAGTAGGTGAGTGCGCTGTATGATTGCACCTTGCCCGGGAGTGGCGCCGGCGGCCAAACCCTTTGTGGGAGGGGAGAAAATTATTGGGCCAACTACCACTCTCAGCCCAAGACGCGGAGGAAAAAGCTCCCAGGGGCTCACGCTCGACGCGCCGTCGTCTTCAACCTCCGTCAGCCGCTCCTATCTTCCTCCCATGGCAAAAAAAATTTAGGGGGGCTAAGGAGGGGCTCCAAGGGCTCTACAGCAGTAGGGGGGGCTCTAGCCCCGGCCGCCCCACCGCTAGATTCGCCAATGCATACTCCACGCCAGCAAAGCAATCGTCACAGCATTTATCTTCATCAGGCGGCGTGTCTGGATTTGGAAGGCAAGTATATGGGGGGATCCTTATCCTTGCTTGGTGCGCGTAGCAATATGGTGGGCGCGTCGGACCTGTTGCTGGTTGACCTGCGCAGAGAGTCTCTGGGATCGCTCGTCGGCTTGCCGCCTGTGGGCCGGGCTGTGGTGGATGGTAGCCTGCCGGTCAGAGGCCAGGCCACCACCACCCACCACCCAGTGGCCGGCCGGCTGGCCCTGCTGCCTCCGCTGCCCCTGCCTGCCTGGTCGGCCGAATCCGGGGGCCCACATGTTCACGTCCTAGGATCACCGGAACCCAGCGACACGACTACACGAGGCCCGTGGGCCCGCGGACCGGGTCAGGTGACACGTGCGCTCGCGCGAGACGTACGAACCGGTCTGCTGCTCGTTCGTTGCTGACCTGCCAGTCGTCTCCTCCCGGGATCGTCTGTGGAGTGAACAGGCAAGGCCGCAACCGGCAACAGCGACCTGGCACACTTCGTCACCCAAGCCCCGGTGCCGGTGAGCTGAAGCTGATAGTCCCAGTCCCAGTCCCAACTCCTGTAGCTGTAACGCTTACCAACTTATACAAACCCGGATCACTTGGTAAGTGAAAAGCAGCCTGCTTTCGGGTCGGGCTCGTCCCCCGGCTCGATCAGTCGTCATCTTACCGAGACTTCGGAGGCCACGCATGCCTCACTACTCGCAGGTACTGCAACGGAAAAAAAAAACTCGTGAGGTCATGGTCACGGACTGAGGCCTCCTAGCCTAGCCGATACCAACCACACATGCTGCAAGCTAGCGAACAAGCAAACACAGTGACATAGCCGTCCAAACCCCGCAACTCCACAAGCCAAAACAGCAAAAATACATGCGGCGAATGCGCCCGTCGGCTTCCCCGGGTAAAAATGGTGGCGTCGCCACCACGGGTGCTCGAGCACCGGATCAGGTTGTGGCTAGCGCGAGTAGGTGAGTGCGCTGTATGATTGCACCTTGCCCGGGAGTGGCGCCGGCGGCCAAACGATTTTTTTTTTATTTTTAACCAATTTTTTAAGATATTTTTTTTAAAAAACCGTCCGCAACCTTATTTACACCCGGTGACCCTTTTGGTCACGCCACAAGCGCCGGCGCGACAGAACAACTCTGTCACGCCGAAGCATGTGGCGCGGAAGGCCTGCCACCGTGGCCGGGCGGGCGTCGGGCTGCCACGCTGGCACAGGCTCTGTCGCGCCACATGCTTTGGCGCGGCAGGCTTGTCGCGCCAGGCGGGCTGGCGCGACAAGCGCAACATACAGGCCCGCCCGCGGCCCCCCCTCTCTCTCCCCTCACTTCTTCCTCCTCCAGCCCCGCGCCGCCCGCGAGCTGCTCCGCCGCCGCCTCCGCTCCCAGGCCCAGATCCCCCCAAATCGGCCGTTTTGGGGTTGGAAAAGTAGGGGGAATCGTTCCCCGCGTCGTCCCGAAGGTATTCCCCCAGTTTTTCCCTTGTTTCACCGTACGATTTGGTAGGCATTGAGTGGTTGTGGTGACCTAGGGTTAGGATTGGATTTCGAAATTTATATGAATGATAGGTTTTTTTGGTTGGATCGGATGCTTAGTTTGCACGTAGTGAAGTCTCTGCCGGCGATTGTAACGTGTAGAATTAGTTGCATGGTTCGATTTTGCAAATGTTGATGGTTGTGTGTAGTTTATATGCACATGTTAGTATGAATTTTTTGTTGGTGCAATGTAGGTAGTGTTTTGTTGGATTTAATGCATGCATATGACATTTGGGTTATATATTTGTGTATTGTGTATGTAGATGGACCGTTTAGTTCGTTTATTTCATGGTGGAGTTGTGAAAGAAGGCGGAGAATTTGAGAATATGAACGAGGATGTAGAGTTGTTTGATACTCGTCCAAGTTTTAGGGATGTGCTTGACCGTGTGACAGCAAAGTATGGGTGTGGGGTGGATGAAGTAAAATTGAGAGGTCGATTTGATTGTGGTAAAGCTCGGGCACATTATGTGATGATGAACTTGTCTTCGGAATTTAATTGGAACCAATACAAGCAAATAGTTGAGAATGCCAATGTGGTTTGCATGGAGGTGGTGGTTGACATATGTCGTGTGGTTGGAAGTAATCGCAATGTTGATAATGTTGTGTCCGATCATGTAGTTGTGGAGAACCTAAGCCAGCAGTCAACCATTTCACTTGACGCTGCTAGGGCAACCCAACTTGATTTAGCGATGGGTTCGGAGGATATTGAAAATGATGGAACTGAAACTCAACCTACTTCGTCCTTGCCACTTCCTAGCTCCCCTCATTTTGATTTAGCGGTGGCTTCGGATGATTTTGGGGGCGATTATTTTGAGCAAGAGGAAGAAAATGTTGATGATGATGAAATATCATTAGGATCCGAAGATGATGATTTGGATGAAGTCGAAGTTGATGAAGTGTCTGAGCAGGACGCGGGGGATGATGTGGAACAAGAAGAATTAGGGGAAGGTGCATCGCAACCTTCATCCGTGGCACGTGATGACGGGCGGTTTTCATATACGGAACGAGAGTTGCAGTTGCTTAAGGAATGTCACGTTGAACTCCCTTTGGTGTCCAATTCTAGGGACATAAGCATGTGCCACAAAGCTGTATGTGACTCCGCATTTATGGAATCGGAGGGTACTCTTTCCACGGAGAATCCACAGATTCGCAAGGGGATGAAGTTTGCCACCTTAGAAGAATTGCAATTTTTCTTGGCTGACTATGCGGTTAAGGTTTTCAGGCCTTTCAGTGTTGTCCACTCAGATCGGAACCTAAGATATGATATTATCTGCAAGCAAGGGTGCATGTGGCGTGTTTGGTGTAGACTAGTGAGGGGCACTAGACAATGGAAGATTACTAATTTGGTGCAACCTCACACTTGCAGCACGGTGGTGGTGAAGCAAGAGCATGCCCAGTTGACGGCAAGGTACCTTGGTCGCCGGATTCAAGGTATTATTGAAGAAGACAGCGACACGTCGGTGTCATCTCTTGTGGAATCCATTTTCGCCTTTAGTTCTTTTAGGGTGAAGTATTCGAAGGCTTGGCGTGCAAAGCAACACGCATTGGCTGTGTTGTGGGGTGATTGGAAGGAGTCCTATGCGAGGGTCCCACGTGTACTCAATGCTATGGCTCACTTTAATCCGGGCATTAGATGGTACCCTTACTATTCGGGGTTAATGAAGCCGGACGGTAATGTTATGAAGTACGTGCTTCAAAGGGTATTCTGGTGCTTCCCGCAGTGCTCCACTGCTTTTCAATATTGTCGTCCTGTGATTCTTGTCGATGGCACTTTCTTGACCGGGAAGTACAAGGGCACATTGATGATGGCAGTTGCAGTAGACCCTGAAAGCCAGCTGGTCCCACTTGCTTTTGCATTGGCCGAGAGCGAGAACAATGAGAGCTGGTCATGGTTCATGGCTCTAGTTCGCCGGCATGTGTTGGGTCCATCACGGCAAGTGTGTATGATATCTGATCGGCATGCAGGACTTCTCAAGTGTGCCGGTGATCACATGGATGGATACCCACCACTTGTCCATCGATGGTGCATGAGGCATTTTGCCGCTAATATGTGGCGTCGACAAAAGAAGCACGCTGTTATTGACAAGTTAAGAATATTGTGTGCTGAGGAGACGGTTGAGGGATTTGAGGACACTCTGAAAGACCTAATCAAGGATTTAAATGAGCCAGCAAAGGAATGGTTGGAAAATGAAATGGCAGACAAGGATAAGTGGGCACTTGCTTATGATGAGGGCGGCAAACGATACGGAATTATGACAACCAACAACTCTGAAGCATTGAACAATGTTTTCAAAGGAATCAGAAGTAGACCGGTAGCCGGAATCGTTGAGTACTCGTTCCAAAAATGCAATGAGTACTTTGTTAATAGGTGGCAGAAGGCGCGTGACTTGCTTGATGATGGTAAAAAGTTTGGTGCAATTGCAGAGAAACACTTGGCAGATGCGCAAGAGCGTTCAGTTCTTCAAATTGGGGAGGCATATGGGCCCCAAAGAATGGTGTACTCTGTTAGAGGTGCTGGAGGCACAACAGAGGGCGGAGAGAGTCACGGAGGACGCAATTATAGAGTAGACTTGACAGCTGGCGAGTGCAAATGCATGATTCCACGTTTGAAACACCTACCATGTTCACATTTGATTACAGCTTGTAGGGCTAGAGGTCTTGATTGGCACACATACATGTCGCCGTTGTACATGAGAGAAAACACCATTAAGATATGGGCAGCGGTGCTTGCTTGGCTATATAGGCAGCTGTGTGAGGCCTGTAGACGTATCGGTGACGATTCCAGTTTTGGAGGTCTGCCTCGCGTGGCAAGGCCCCCGCCACCCCTTCGTCCAGTGATGAAGGTGACGGGAACAATGACTCGAGTGACTTGGACCCAACATTTCATGATGAGCTCGAAATGGCGGGGATGTTTGATGCACCTCCAGGCACACAGACACAGGGACAGTCAAGTCAGGTGTGCCACTCAGCCTTCATAATTTTGACAATATAGTTGCAAAAATTATTTGAGCTAATTCCGTCTTGTTTTTTTTTCAGGCCACTCCCACGGAGCGTCCAGTCCGCACACGCCGCCGCCGTACTCCGGACCGTACGGACCTTGCTAGTGGCAACCTCTTGCCGACCGAGCCCGGGAGGGACCGCCGCCCACCTGACGTCTTCAGCCCGCCGGATCAACAACGCCGCCGTCGCCGTTGATGTTATCTTTCGTAGTACCTTCGTTGTGCATTTGGGACAACTATGTGTGTGAGCATTTGTGAAAACTTATGTATGACAATTGTGTGGTAAACCTTCACGTTTGTGGGAACTATGTTTCATGTGTGTACTAAGTTTGTGTGTTAAACCTTCTTGGTCAAAAGTCTAAGTCTATGTATGGACATGAAATAACTCCCTGCCCTAACTCGGTGCAAAAACGCAGAAAACCTCGGTCAAAAAAGCTAAAATCGTCGTGTTACAATCTGTCCAAACGCTTTGTCGAAACTCGCTGAAAAAATGCAGCAACAACAGCAGAAACCCAGCTTGGCGCGCTGGTTTTCGGCCTGGTTGGCTTCTGTCGCGCCACGCTGCCTGGCGCTACAGAGCAAACTTGCCGCGCCAAGGTACCTGGCGCGACAAGGTCCTTGTCGCGCCGAGTGTCCTGGCGCGGCAGGGCTCTTTTGTCGCGCCGCTTTCTCGGTCGATTCCATTTTGCCGTGGTTTCCTCCTGGTTGCCGGGTTGGCTCGGCGCGACAACCTTGCCTTGTCGCGCCATGAGGCTCGGCGCGACAGAAGCTCTTTGTCGCGCCAGGCTAGGTGGCGCGACAGAACCTGCCTCACCTCGAACTTTTCTTTACCGAAATTTTTGTGCTCTACTTTTTCTGCGCTTTTTTTTACTGAAATTTTGTAAGAGGACATAGGCTTTTCAGAGTAACCTTCGCATTTTTTCAGAGCATAGGCTTTTCCATGAACCATATCATATTCTTCACAATGAACCATACAAGGTCCTACAAATACCATACTAGGTCATACAACGTTCATACAAATATCATACGAACAAAGTGGACTACAATAGCAGGGGAGCAACCATAGGACTAATTTAACAAAATAGAACTACTAATCCAACTAAGCATCACCGTCATGAAGCAACTCATCATCACCATTGCGCGGTCGTCAACATCAAACCAATTAGAAGCGTGTCTTCTAGGTTCTTTTGGGATCGGACCCGTCCTTCTCAGCTGGTACCTTGGGTAAATTGGCGACAAGTGCCTATATGGTTTCTGTCACCGTCCTTGTCACCGATCCTTCGCCGTCGCCATTGTCACCTCTCCTCTTCCTGCTCTTCTGCAACTTTTCAAATAATGTGGGTTCATTTGGGTCCAGTCTAGGCACTCTAGGCCACAATCCCATTGAGCGGGCTAATTTCCGTTGCTCCTCCTTGCGGTGCCTCACATAGCTATTCAACACCTCTAGGCCCTTTCCAAATCTCCTCTTCTCTATCTGACATTCCACCGCCTTCTTGTCGATATAGGATTCAAAATCACATTTTCGTGTGTCCTGTTCAAACAATTGGAAGTACGGGTTACAACAAATTTATATCTTGCGAATAAAAATGTACTAAATATCCAAATTGGCATGACTACTCACCAAAGCATTGCCAACCATGTGGCCACAGTAATACCCAACACCCAACTCCGATGGAACTAGGCCATACATGGCTTTCACACCGCAATGACACATCGTATCAGGACATCTCATCACCTTCTTCTTTCTTCCTTCTCTGTCACAGGATCTGGCCAATAAGATTTGGGACCAAAATCATACTCCGAGAAATCACATAGTGGGTAACCATTCTGCACCAAACAACTCATGTTACTTTCGAATTACAATGCAACGATTGATATAACAAATGACATTTTATGTTGCTTACCTTGTTCCGATTGCGACACTTAAATGTGGGTGTGAACGGAGTGCTTTCAATCACGGCTGGAACGCCGCACATACATAGATGTTGGTTTGCCCTCCGCCTAGCAATTGCTTCTTCCTTCTCTTCGGTTGACATAGGTGGTGGGTTCGGCGGAGGAGGCACCCAACGCTTGAACCTCTCATACGGCTTAGTTGTACCCCATCGCTCGAATTGAAGTATCCTCGTATCGACCATTTCAATTCCCTGATCAAATCGAACATTAAAAAGAACTGACCTCATATCTTTGTTCGTCACTGTTCCATTCAAAGATTGGAAAATCTGTCACCCAAAGAACTGACTGTGCAGACTAGCAGAATATAGAAAATGCAAAGGCAAATGTTAGGAGTATGAAGCAGAAATAGAATCATCATAAAGAAATAACAAATGATGGCAAAGATCAACATTCCATCGATGTGCCAGCACAAAGCATATCAACCATAAGGGAACATTATATTCCTCATTTTGTGACTCACCGCGTCTATCACATCCAACTTATGAGCAATAAATAACCTTTATCGTCCAAGAATCCTGTTAGCTGATGATTGCTCACCCAGTGCGAACAGGATAAGGTCACCTGCCTTTGCATCCAGAAGTTCCACAAGCTGCTCTTTCTTTACATGTTTTAGACTTGATACCAGTGGACCAACTCCTTCAAGCTCCCCTATGAAAGCAGATTATATACAAAACAATTGTTCAAGCAATGCACAAAATTTGTCTAACAGAAAGCAAAGATTTCTATATTTACCATTCTCCATAACTTTGAGGAAAGGCAGGCCCTTGGCTCTAGCTTTGGAAGCTTCAGTGTAAACAGTTCCTTTCTTCAGGTCAGTGTTTGAAAACAAGTGGCACCACCAGGAACACACAATGCCCTTTATTACACCTCCATTTTCCAATGTATCAGCAAAAACCTTGAAGCTACTGCCTAAAAATACATCGCGCCACCGCATGTGGCGTGACAGAGGTGTTTGGTCGCGCCGCCTCTCCTGGCGTGACCAAAAGGGTCACGGGGTGCAAATAAAGTCTGGCACGGGTTTTTTTTTTTAAATATCTTAAAAAATTGGTTAAAAATAAAAAAAAATCCGGCCAAACATTGTCAAGGTCGTCGCCCTGACAGCTGACACATCACATGGGTCGCCGCCCTGACACGTCCCCTGGGAGTCCAGGGAGGGATTTCTTAGGTTGGATGAGATTTCTTTTACATTTTTAATTTACTAGTAGCAGCAGCTAAGCGTCGAGGATAATGAGCTAAAACAGCATGCACTTCGTGACCTGCGATTTCAAGTAATCTAGTAGGCCATGATTGGCTGCAACTTTCAAACCATTTCCTTATCGTTTCATCGAGAACGATTGAGAAGCTTCTAGCGCAAAGTTCTATGAAGTATTAAACTACTCCAAGTCGTGTTTTGTTTTTTCAAAAGTGATTGTCATCCGAGAACAGTGCAAGTTAGCCGTAATAATGATGGATAGGGATAGGGTCAGTCAGGAGGTCAAGAGACCAACAACTCCACATTGTACTTTCCTGTGGCATCTGGACACTTCTCCCAAATCCACCCACATTACAATCAAAGGCTGTGTTTAGTTTCAAAAACGAAAAGAAAAAGTTTGGTGAAAATATCACATCTACTGTAGCATTTTTCGTTTGTTTGTGGTAAACATTGTCCTACCATGACCTAACTAGACTCAAAAGGTTCGTCTCATCGTGTACATCAAAACCATGTAATTAGTTTTTTTATTTATCCATATTTAGTGCTCCATGCATGAGGAGAGAGATTTGATGTGATAGTAAAGTTTGGAGAGAAAATTTTTGAGAAGTTTGGGAAACTAAACACAGCCAAAAGTACAGCATCGTGACTAGTACTGGTAAAGTCATTACACCTCTCGCCGAGCCAGGGCAGGGCCAGTGTTTCAATCGTAAGTAAATGAATCATGCAAAATCAGTTCAACATCGCGCGTCAAACAAACAAAATGTAATGGAAGCACATCTTGTCAATTGTAGCACGTGGCATGTCCCAAATTTTCTTCTGCTGTTTTGTTCGACATCAGCAACAACTCCACAGAGGTAGCTTTACACAAAAATATACAACATATAGACCTGGTAAAGAACAAAGGGAGGAAAAGAAAGAAACAACAGCGGTGGCGCACCGCGTATCTTACATACAAAAGTTTTCTATATACCTGCCTGATCTGTAAGCTAAGAATTTCAGCGCTTCAGATAAGTTAGCTTGCTAGCTCCCTAGAAACAAAATCAAATGTGCAGAGGCTCTAAAGGCTGCTGCATCAGACATCAAAATAGTGATTAAAAAGCCCAAATATGAATGTGAGTGAGAAAAACAAAATTGAAGCCTTTCCATGTCAATCATCAATATCCTGGACCCATTGCAACCCTGCAAGACATCATTTCAATTGAGCTTGTATATATGTAAAAAAAAATGAGGAATTGAGGTTGAGCATTAGCACAAATTATAGGTAGAGAGCAGTGGCATAATAAAACAACCCATATAGCAGTGGCATAATCAAACAACCCATATAAGAAGAATGATGGGACACCAGAAACAAACCTGTTAGTACGGACTCCACTGCTGAATTTGGAATCAGCAGTCCAACAATTCGTTGACTTTCACTTGTTGTCACTAAACGGACGACACGTATTCTCTTGTGAACCTGACGAACCTGGTGGATTACAGTAGCAAGGCATATAGGACATTAAGACTCAGACAGTGCGGGAAGTCTAACTGTAACTTTGTTATATTGTGATATGTTGGTCTCCTAGGATTTCACAGCAAATTAACCAGCAACAGTACAACTTCCAAATAATAGGAATAGAACTGAACCTGCTTGGCGAGGGCCTTCTCTATTGTACCCCAAACTGGAAGTATGAGGCCACCCAATATATTAACTTCTTGCAACCTTCTTCCTACACTACAGTAACTCCCAAGTTTACACTTAGATCCATGCATACACTGAAATGAGGTAAAGAGCGGATCAGTAAGGCTCATCAGCTATTTGGTCAAACTATATGAAAAATAAAGTTAGTCACAAACTCAATATAAGGACTAATATAGAATGGGTCCACAAACATAGCTATTTACATAATCAGCACCTCCAAAGATTGGTACACTGAGACATTATGCACCTTTATAACCCTTTGGAGGCCAGACAGAGATTTTGCTTGCATAAGGAACAAAATTACAAGCATGCAAAACACTCCAGCCCTGTGTTGTGACACCATGCTTAAAGTTTACCATTTTACGAAATATCAATGCATGAACATATAACAAGTGCAACACTAATTTCACAAGTCCGTGACCCTTGCCAACTTGCATATCTCTGAAGCATGTAGCTACACAAGTTACCTACTGAGTGAAAAACCCCATGATTCCATATTTTACAGAACATCAAAACATCATGTCATGTTCATAGACCAATGAAACAAAATTTGTGATATTACCTGCTTCGATGAAGCATCATACTCCTCTTGCCATCCCTTACTAACTTTATCCATTGATGACACCTTACTGTACTTGCTTTTCAGTTCAGTTAAAGGCATCTCCCTGCAACAATAAAATAGAGTGGTAAAAAAACTAGGAACTCCCATCCTTTACAATAGATGCAAGACCTGCTAGGCTCTTAGTTCCAATGGTTAATCATATGAAGTGTAAAATGATAAAATTAAACTTTGCTAAGAAAAACAATGATGAACCACATACCGTAATGCTTCAGAGATGGCAGGTCGGATTATTTTGTACATTCCTTCAGTTGAGCTGGTTACAAAAGAATTAAGAAAGTCAGGTTGAAACATTGGATCAAATAACAAGCACATTACAATAAACCCAAGAACGAAAAGTTGGACCGGTCATTGAACCGGTAGGGCTGCTGGTTCGATGGTTCGGTGGTCCAACTAGTGGACCGAGCAGTCGTGGTTCGATAACACTTGTAAGCCGTATATAATCAATTCTTTCACACGTGAAATACAGGTGAGATGGTCAGCGAAGGTGCATTTTACTGCACTGCCCAGGTTTCGAACTCCTCTTTTGCTACATTTTTTTACTGTTTCCAAGCACCTTTCCCACTTTGGGCCTTTACCGATATGCCCAGAACCACCAAAAACGCAGCCCAAGACGCTGGAAATGCAAACCAGCATGCTCAGAATATGCTCTGAGATCCTTTTTTTTCCTGCAACCGGTCTTTTAAGTGAACCGAGCCGCCAATGTCGCCGGTTCATGGTTTTTCCAGTCGAACCGGTGACCCGGCTCGGTTTTTTCTTCTATGCAGTAAACATCATTTTTTTCTATTCACTTATAAATCACTCTCTCATAAACGTGAATATTTCTGTCACTTAGTATACAGTCAAACCTCTTTCCACCCTTCCTCAGCTGCCAACATAAATTCTTAACATTTATTCTTGTCTCTTCCTTTTTCGTAATGGTACATCATAGTTCCCAAGAAAACATTAATGTTTCCTTTTTTTCCATTTTGACTTCGATTTATGCGGAATACAATAAATTGCACATTTGGGTAAATGCTACCAGCAGAATCCTAAAATACAGCAAGATTCTAAAACAAAATAAAAATAAAATAAAGATGAATTTATTGTTTCTAGGTTCTTACTAATCTCTCCTGCTCTCTCCATATGTGGATTTTATTTCAACAATGCTAACATATTGTGTGTCATGGCCCAGGAGAGGGTACAGCAAGGAGGAGTAGATGCACAGCCACCCCTAGGATTGGTTAGGTAATGTGCATGCATATCCATAATTTGGTTAGGATTAGATTACTAGAGGTTAAGATATATATTTGTTACGATTATGGCTTGTCTATTAAAGGGGGCAGCCAGCACCTATTTGGGATTAAGCAAGAAACAATATCCCAATCCCCTTCTCCTATCCCTGCCCCTGCAGGGCACAGCTGTCGCCTTCCAGTGAGGTCAAGCTACTTGGGTTCAGGGACAACTAAAGTATGCCCATGACATTGCACATGAAAGAGCCAAAAACCAAAGAATTAATCATCATCGAAAACATACACTTCAGTTTTCCAAAAAAAAAGGAAAAAGAAGAAGAAGAAAACATACCCTTCAAAAGCTAGAGTGAAGTGCCTTCTCCCCATCCATTCCCTTTTGGATTCATAAAACCCGTCATTTGAGGAACCAGCCCCATCCTTTTGCAACTCAAGCATCGATTTTGCTGACTTTACATGCATATGTTCAAAGAAGAAATTATATAAAGATAAAAAATGGTTACAACTACATCGATTGTACTTACATACAACTACAATGATGCCCAGGTTCTCAAGGAAAAAAGCAAATAATGGCTCCTAAACTGTCTGCTTACCTCCCAAGTAATTCCCCGATCGATGGTGAAAGTATATAGTACAGTCAAAGCACCAGATAAGCTGTCAGTGTGAACAGTCTGCATGGAGAAATTGACTTGATCATTAATGAAAATCAAGCTACCAAAGCTAATACCATCACGCAAAAACATCACCTTGGGTGGTTCTTTCATTTCAACATTCTTAGCTTTGATATTAACAATTCCAGAATCTAGTTGTCCTTCTATCCGTGCATTGTGAAGGACAACATCAAGTATACTTGTAAAAAGATCAAACAACCTGTCACAAAAGAATGTGTTAGAATGGCCAGATCAACTCCCTAAAGATATGTGGAATCGTGGATCATGCAACTCACCTATTCTGTATATTTGGAGCCAATCCCAAAAGACGGTTAAGAAAACGAGCAACGTCATGCATGTCTGAATCTACAATCCGACCAAAAAGCTTCCCTGCATCTTTTCCATTGCCTGAGGAAAAACATCTAGTAAGCCATCATATTTATTACCAAACTATACGTAGAAAATAACACCTACGAATTATACAAAGGAACTCGACCAGAGAGTAAAATGTTCCATATGGCACTGATCCTAAGATAGAGGGTAAAATATCCTTGATGGCTAGGTAGGAGACATGCTAACCATTTTATTCAGAGAGGAAAAAACCCACTTTAAGAGCGCCCAGATCGGAGGTTGGGTGGTCGGCCTCCTTGACAGGAGGCTCAACTAACTGGGCAAGAGCTCAGTTCTCACATACAAATTGTAGATCACATTATCATATTTCTCAGGTGCTGTTCAATTAATTATCAATTTGCTTAATGGTATTTAAAGGGCAAATAAGAACTCTGTTGACATAGGAGATGCAGAATAACTTCAAACTCAAATACCAATGGTTCAAACTCAACTACCAGTGAAAAATTAACAAATATTACAAAGCTTCTCAACAAGGATCAAAGGGAAACCTTTTATCTTGCCAAAACATGTAGACAACAGATAGCTAATGGAAAAGTATTAAGAAATAATATGATATCAAATTAAGAAATAAGCATAAAACTTAAGTTAAAATGTTTTTTTGTTAATTTACCTATTACAGCATCCCTGATAATTCCAACAGATACTAGAGCAGCTTTTGCTTCATTGATGAATTCTTGGATGCTACCTTCATCATCAGAACACCCCGGAGGAACAACTGGAAAAGAATCCTGGTCACCTTGAAACCAACTCTTAGAATAATGTACGCACAAAAAAGGAAATAGTTCATAAAATTAATTGTAACAGTATAAACCTGTTCCATTATTCCCCTATACATCATGGTTAACGCCTTCTTCCCATAATTACTATCATAGTTAAAAGCACTCAGAGAAGGACCAGCCCTGCCAAAGTAGAAATCTAGCATCAGAAATGTTGTGGCTGATGTGTTATTGTAATTTAATTGAAATCAGTAAATACCTGCGATCTCCTTGTGTTAGAGCACCAAGAGACTCTAGCCTTTTTGCCACAATTGATGCAAATCGCTTTTCACCACCGAGATTTGTAAAAAGGAGCCTACGGTTGAGTTCCAATGTTTTCAGATATAAAACCAATCCATGCATCACGCAAAACAGTTTGCAATGTAAAAATAGTAAACATGTCGAGAACTGAGACAGGACCTAGGAAAATAGTTTGTTTTCCCCACCATTAAATGTTACTTCACTTGATTATATTAACATTTGACTGATGCACAAGCACAACTACTACAGGAACATCATATTTGTGAAAAACTCCTTTCCAAATAGACAACTCAATAGGACTGCACGTACAAATTATGCTAGTTCTATAGCAAACCAATCTTGATAAAAACAGGCCCAAACAGGCCCATATGGATTCTTATATACAGGATATGAAAAACAGACGTAACTCAGATAACTGCATATAATGCATTGAGAAGTCATTAGTTATTCCAGGTTTGCTGGCAGACATCAGTACCAGCACTAAAAGGAGTTATGAGCCTACATTAATATGTTGGCAAATCAATAAATGTTCTAACTTCTAGCTATCTTTTCAGGTCCTTCCTTCAGTGGCTCTAAAAAACTCCGATCTGGGTCTACATGAGTACATCCTTCAATCTTCATTTGCAAGTAAATAATACCACAAAACCATTCGAGAGTAAAGTATAGCAGCCAACAATGCACAATCAAGATCCAGATGTACAAGAAAGAAAGAATGTTCATATAAATAAATATCACACCTATATTCAGGCGCAGAAGTTTGATTAGAACGATGGGTTCTCCCAAACTGCTGTATCGCGCGATCAGCACTCCAGGGGAGTTCAAGTGTTATGTGTACTCTCCTTCTCTGCTAAATTAATTTAATTTGTTTGAACATTATTCTGATAGATTAACCTCTGGCATAGTTGCAACATATGGCTAAAATGGAGCAACATAAGACCTGATTTGTTGCCCGTCTATCAGCATGGAGAGAAACACCAGCTGATCCTGCTTCAGATATAATTGCAATTAGTTTTTTGCCATCCATAAATTGCTGCTTTTCATGCATATTAATCATCTCCATTGAGACTTCTTTCCTACAAGCAATGAACAAATATACATGGGACTCATTGAACCAGAATATAAAACATAATGACATAAGTAAGCTATCTCACGCGTTCCGCGCCTGATAAACCACGCCTTTTCCATCCGAAGCTCTTATTAGCATGCCACGACGACCCGTTATTTCTGCAACATTGTCAGGGCCGCCAAGCTACCCAAAGAAAAAAAAACAAAAACTTCTCAATGCATGTACAATTTAATGCTAAGAATATGGATCTAACAATAGGCTGAAGATGCCATGCACAAATCATTTGGCTTATCATTGCTTTCAAGTTCTACGACAATACATGATTAAGTGAAACAATATAACACAAAAAGATACTAGATGATGAACAGAAGTTACAGAAACAAAGCAAACTCAATGAAAAAGATCTCGTATTCAGCCTACATGGATGTAACAAAGCACAAGTTTTTTTAGCAGGTACGAGGGCTCTATACTGAGCTCTGTGTTAAGATATATCAACACTGCTTATGTCCTATTGCTTCTTTCAAAGAAAACACTTTGCCTTACCTGTCAGCCCATTAGGGCCCATAAGATGGAGAAGGGGAGCAAAACATGTTCTCCTTAGGTCCTGCAGTATTGTTCATGAGCGGGTATTATTCCCGCCAGTTGTTATGGTTGTTTTATTATCTAAGAGATTAGATTGAGTTGCTTTCTGTTTCCTATAATAGGGATAAGATCTTTAAGGTTCAGGCCTTCCAAGGGATGGGGCTGTACCTCCCTTTTCATAAATCAAGAAGAATATTCCCCTCCTCCCACTTGTGGTGCGGCTGCCAGTGGTTGTGTCATTGCACCACTTGAATTCACGGCCATCTAAACCTAATCGATGACAGATTAACTTACCAACAACCCTTATTCAAATAGTAAGGCCCCGTTGGATCGGAGGAATTCCAAAGGAATTATGGAGGAATCCATTCCTGGGGAAAGGTTTTGCAGTTTAGCATTTGGAACAAAGGAATGGCAACTTCCGTTCCTGAGAAACAGCCCTTCCATGTGCGAATCGCAGGGTATAAACATCCATGTGGGACTGATTACCACATTCTGATTGTCAAGGATATAATGCTATAACTCTGCACTCTAAACTCTCCATGTGGAACTGATCCCACCAATACAGATGGGCCACAAGTGCTACCACAAATTGGACCAGGGTTTCGAGAGTGGTAATAGATGTTTCTCTTATAAACAAGTAACTGATCCCCTACTTCTTTTATGCTTACATGAATAAAATGACAATAAAAAATAGTAACAGAAAATCGAGAAAAAGTATTCAATGTTCACAATTATTAGTGGGAATAAACAAAACTACCTGATCAATGATATCATCCAAAGGATTATTAGGGAGATCCAAGGAACGTATTATATTCAAAATCTTTGACTTCTTCTCTACCGCAGTGTCATACCTGATAAGTCACAAAGCAATTAGCATAAACTGGGGCCATAAGAGCATAAGCTAGTAAGGATCTGATTCATCTAGCAAATACACACCTCTTTGAAAAATCAGCTACATGAACATCTTGCTCTTTTTCCTCATCTTCTACTATCTTGCATGTGTAGCATGCCCAATCATCAGTCATCATCCCAGTCCAAGGTGGTGTTAGACAACTAGGGTGAACATGTCGAGAACAACCAGAACAATGAAGCAACAGGCTCTCCTCCTGACAGATCACATATTATTATATAAACCAAACTTAACAAAAGAAAGTTAACAAATAGAAATAGCATTGAACTTTCAGAGAGTTTTTAGCCTTTTGATGTTAAGAGCCATTATTGTTCTGCAAGCATTCTACAGCGACTAGTTTTCGGCATTATTATCAAGCCTCAGTGGCTCAGTCAAAGATGCTAAGGTCATGATAGAAAATATGAAAAGAAAGAATTATGACTACAGGGGAGGCACTATACATAGTACACAAGAATAAATGGTATGGACAAATATGAACGCGAATTACGAATACAAGAAGGCCATTAAGTACATAAAGAAAAAGTTATCACCCTCAATGGAGGAAAAAGGATGTGCATGGCATAATGGAAATAACCCTGTGTTTAGCATAATGTATTAAATAAATCCACCAAAAAAACAAATCACACTAGAAATTATCAGATAGATTAGCAAGGGGGCGAAATGAATCTGTTCCTTCTCATAATTGGTTCCCGTTCATATGAAAAAGGCCGTCCCTTGGGTTTGCGCTGCCACTGAACAAAAGATTTAGCCATGCACTGACCGATTAATGTGGAGGGTATGTTCATGAGCCCACTACTTGTCCAGAGGCTACAATGACATGTTTTGTGGGGCATATTTTGAATCCTAAAATGGTTCTTTTTTCAGGAATGAGGGAGTAAATAGCAAGGAAGAAAAGTCACCTCCTCCGTGTTGCAGATTTGACACATGTGGAACTCCTCATCAGATTCTGATGATTCATGGTCAGATTCAGCTGAAACATTTCATAGATATTAGTCAATAGTCATATTAATGTGGTTAATCAAAAGCATCCATGCAACAATAGAACTCACTCTGATAGGAAATCTAAGTCATTTAGGACATTCTCACATTCACATGATCTACCGGATGACATTTATGTAGCAATTTCTATATGGCATTTTAAATTAAAAACTACTTATTATGAAAATATTACAATGCTTATTCTTGGTAACATCATTCTAATATTGTCAATCTATGTTATTTAAATTTCGAATTGGAGGAACTAGTACACAAATGTGCCATGCTAACTAGGAACATTTTGGTCATGGCACCTCAAAGTGGCTGATCAACAAGTATGTGCCTCTGTGAAGTCAGGCATGCCATACAGTAGATAGTGTGCAGCAGGCACATTCAGAAAAGTGTCAGCTTTCTCGGGTACTCTTTGCAGCTTATTCAAGTTTCGAAGAGTGTATCGTACGATTATGTTTGGTCTTCCTGATTTGAATTATGCTAAGTATGACATGGAACATTCAAATGTCCCTCTGCCTACCAAGGACCTTCTAGTCATCTTCCTTTCTTTCTTTTTGAACTAATTTTCATGCACACATCTTGATTGTTTCATAATGGGCCTACAGTGCACCCAAAGCCTGTAGCTGATTGGTGATCAAAACATACTGCATCAAATACATGGCAAGTTCTGTTCTTTTTCACCACACAAACTTGTTACCTTTTTACCTAATTATTTATCTTTTCATACCTTTTTTTGCATCCAAATCATAACACTCAGCTTTTAATTCTTGCACTCATCCCTTACCATTTCATTGGGATATTTTCTTCTGGTTGCTACATTTTATATCAATACAGCTGTACTGTAAGCATAAGTGACAGGCCATGCAAGTAACATTTGTTTGCTACATGATAAAAAGAACAAGAAGCCAAAACCATGTCATTCCCAGGAAACTTACATGGAGAATAATCATCAGTGTCATCATCACTCACGTCTACCATTTTTGCAACTTTCCTGATTCGCCCTTTAAATGATACATCCGGTGCAGAATGGCGCTTACGCTGGATCTCTGTGACCTTTTCTTCACCTAAAAGAGTTTACATAAATAAAATCACAACAGAGAAGGCAATAGGAAATATCATAAGAATTGAGAAACCAAAATGCAGAAATTTACTATGAATTACGAAGGCGGCGTGAAAATATGAATACCCTCTTCTACCCGATGTTAAGTCCTGTTTGCTAGATGAGAAAGGACCAAACCCCAGAGTATAACTTTGCCTATGCGAGTGCAATATATGTAGAATATGGCATGCATATTTAGCAGAACGAAAGACCATTGATCATAAGCTAACTTCCAGGTACCAGCATTTCTAGTAATTACAGAGTTTTTGCAACCGTGTTGGATCGAAGGATGGTGAAAACTAAAAAAGATCAACATGATGGAACAACCACAACAAACCTTGCTGAAAAGAATCAGGTTTTGGAGGCAAAGGGTAATTTTCTTCTACGAGCTTTAAAAGAAGCTCCCGAGGACCAGAAACAAAGTCTTCCATTTCAACTCCCTGATTCAAATTTGAAATAATCAAGCATTTAGATCTTTGAGCATTAATCTAGTTTGCAAGGATCTGTGTTTGCTATAGAGAAAAAAAGGGAAAAATTCAGTAAAAATGAGAACAGACATATTTTGTGACAGCTTCCTCAGTTCGAGCTTCTCCAGTGCTCTGAAGACCAATCACCACACATTTGTCCTCTGCCAAGGCCTCCTTAGCTAACCTCACAACAGCAGGTACCTTTGCAGACATGCACATGTGCCTGAAGAAACGCTGCAAAATGTAGCCTGTCAGTTATGAAGCATAACAAACAGCAAGAATGTATCATGAGCTATATGATTCCCCAGCCTAGGAAAGTTAAATAAGCAAGAGTTGCACATGAACGTCACTAAAAGAACAACAAAAAAGCTTTTTTTAGTCCCAAGCAAGTTGGGGTAGGCTATCACAAAAATAAACAAAGAACAGAATTAGGTATGTTGTCCCGCATTTGACAGGATAAGATGAATCCGGTAGTCTTCCAATGGGTAGGGACACTATGGTGCTGCTTAGTTCTTTTGCCAGAGCAGGCCAGCTAGGCAAGGATTGCCAAGCCTAACCAGGCAAAGGCAAGGCAAAAATAATATGTGGTGTTCGGTTTTCCTTGCTACTTCTCCTTTCTTTCCCTCCCCTCATCTGTTCCCCTTCCTGATCAATTTTACATGGACTTCAGAACAAGCAAACCTCCAGCTCTTCAGCGAGCAAATCATATATAAAACAGAACTCAAAAGGCAACCATTCCACCATGCAAGAATCATACCAGAGCTTCGTTTCTTCATAAGTAAATGCAAATAGCCCAAGCCCCTTCAATCTTATTAATTTTCAGAAGCACTAATAACCAGCGGCCTTGAGCACTGGGATGATGGCAGAAGCCATGAAGAAGCCAAGTGCCACCACAGCCAGGACACAGCTAGGCCCAGTTGTACCGAAAGCCCCATCCCCTTCTGTTTTCTCCTCCGTTTGGAGCTCAATTTTTGGTGTTGTGTGTACTCTATTTCTCCACATGTGCTTGATTTGGCTGAAAGTGTTTTCAATGAGCTGGGTGATCTTAATTTGAGAATGTTGGAGTTCGACTGGCAGCAAGTGAGTTCGATTTTCCCACAAAGGAACTCAACTTGGTAACCACTGAAGCCAGATTTGGAGATCAGAGAAGCAAAAGATAGGAGGGCTGCAAGGGAGAAGTGAGGGGGCGGCAACATCATTCGAACCTGTCTTACCAGCATAGACAAGCTAGCAAGCTTTCTGTTACTCAGGCAAGCAAGGTTACCACAGAAAGCTAGATTCGCTAGCTATACCAAACACCGAACCTCGGTGGGCAAGGTGAGACAGGCCTTTTGCCCAGGAACCAAACACGCACTATCTAAACATAAAATATAAAACATTTTACAGCTTTTAACTCGCTAATTGCTATATATAGATCTTTCCTTTTATAAAATTTGCTATAAAGACAGTTAAGAGAAAGAGTTCAGACAGTGATTGATATTTATGAAAAAACACCCATATAACAGAAGAAAAACATTGATGTGGCAAAAAAAATGAAAGGGCAAAGTGACAACGCCACCCAAAGCCAGAGAACATGATTAAACTAATTAAAAGTTTAAATACAGAAAGCTTGTCGGCATCATATGGTTTTACCATCATTCTTTCCTCAAGTGGAGCCGATACAATATCAAAATCAGCCCCCTTATAACTTAGTGTACGGCATACATATATACCCCTGCAATAATTTAACAATACGGATAAATAGAATGCACTAGCAAATACTCAACAGAAGAGGTTGGATGAAAATTAATCAGTTCCCATTTACAGAAAGCATGATTTCGACATGGTACCCATTGCAGACGGGCTCTTCTGTACACAGCAACTGAAATTTGACCACAAAAATGCCTACCTAGCTTTCATGTCCATGGCAACAAGTTCAAGGGCCCCCACACCACCTTTCTCGAGAGCACCTAAAAAGTTCCCGTAGAATATGATCAAATGCATTTAGTAGGCTTATAATGGAATTCACATAGCATACAGAAGAAATCCAATGCATTGATTCTTATAGTACAAAGACTAACAAAATCCAGAATGAATCATGAAGCAATAAGTTAGTATAACATAACCTAAACAAAAATCCAGAACTACACCCACTTCTTAGATGATAATTTAGATTAACAATCGGTGCAGCTTGATTTATATAGAGCAGCAGTAAACTAAAGTTATCCATACAGCTCTGCTAGTATGATATGTCTTAGTGAGCCATAAAAGGTATTCTTGTTCCAACTGAGTTATCCTTTACGCATCACACTGCCATGCTATAGCAGATGAAATTCCTATAGAAGTCTGTGTGGTCATAATTTAGTGTCCGTTATTGAGTCTTAGCACCACCAGTATGTTTGCTGCCAGCATGGATGCACCAATTACTTATTAAGTGTGAGTCAATACTCAATATGATAAAAGAAATTCAAACAAAAGGAAACGTTCATTTAAAAAAGAATCAAGCAGCAAACCTAAAAATTGTGGAAAATTATGGAATGATGTTCCTTCACCCCAGAGTCCAAGTCGAACCATATAGCCCAAATTCCGTGGTTCTGATGCACCAGTTGCTGAGCAGTAAACAACCCGAGCCTCAGGTAACTTTTCCTGTGATGTTTGGTCATGTTACAATAATAGTCCAAGCAATCATGTTAATCTTGCAAATATATCAATCATTATGCATTTTCATAGATTAGTTCAATGAAAACAATTTTGCAGCAGGCAAATGAAGGACAAGAAGAAATAATAAACTCGTAACGTGTCTTATAATGAGGCGACGGTTGAAGTTTAAATAGCTGCAAGATCTATATCACTCCATGTTAAAGGAAGTTTCCGGCACAAAACTGAAAGCCTAGTTTTTTCTAACTCTCTGACCAAAAAAGAGTGACGGTCCAAACTCGAAGAGGGATTCAATTATTTCATTTCCTGTGCTGAAAATTAATGCGTGACCACTGACCTGTGAAACCCAAAAGGAAATGTTCATAGATGGATCTTCTCCTAAAGAACACCCTTTAAATAAAAGGGTTGCTACCTTGAGTATTACTACATCAGCATTTGAGGTATGCTTTACTTAAATGCTGGCATTCTGCGCATCTAGTGCCATTGAAAATTTATGCCCAAAGTATTGAAACAATATCATGGTACGCATGTTTTAAAAGGCCAAGATTTGTACAGAGCACAGAAAGTCGCAATGTCGATTATGTCATCAGCATCGCATTCTGGTGACTTAGTTAAATGTTAATTAAGTAAAACCTAGACATACATTAAGGGACAGAGGGAGTAAGTTCTTAAAATACAAGGACAACTAATAAAAAATATGTCTAGTTCTGAAAAATCTTACCAAACATATCCGTTTAGCACACCTAATAATTGTATCGAAGATGTATTTTCTCATACTGGTGAAATACCTCAAACTTTACACGCAGTGAGACATTACAAAAACATGAACATTTATATTGACTGAAGTATTAGTCTCTGGAATTTGACAAAAAGAATCAAATTACGGCAGCGGCTTATTGAATGTAACCTATTTAAGAGTACATGAATCTTCTGGTATGATCATCCGATATGATCACAAGCATTTTCTCGGTATTAAACATAGTTTCTTCTGGTATGTCAGGATAGCTCACTATATTGGAAACATTAAGATGGAAGGTTTTCTTGACAACCAGATTATAATAAGCTCAAGCTATAAATCATACCTGGATCTCAAGAACTGCTTTGCCAGTACGAGTGGGCTGGCTACCTGCATCCGGAATCAGATTTTTGGCCTTGTGGCACTGCAAGAGACATTGTTTTGCATACATCGCATTATTTAGGTATGCAAATATGGCTATAAAATGCATACCAAATGGTTCAAATTGAAATTGAATAGATAACCTCATCAAATACTAGGAGACCGTCAAACTCATGGCCACACCATTGAACCAATTGCTGCAAACGGGAGCGGCCTCTCTCAGACGATGCTATTAGGCTGCTATAAGTAACAAAGATTACCCCATTCTTGATCCCTATGGCCTTTGAATCGAGCTTCGAATATGGTAACTTATTTAAAGGGTGCACTGCATAATACATATACCAATATCAGTTGCCAAAATCAATTTGCTACGGCTAGAAGGCAAGTTCTTCTTATAATTGGACATGTTGTGCACATCCTTTGATGGTGCAAAACTGAACAAATATTCATCAAGGGTTTCCCAACTCGCAGAAAAAAGAAAGAAAGTGTGTCTCAGGGACAAGCCCTTGTATACAAGCCGTGTATACAAATATTTCCTGATCACCGTGTCGCACTAATTCAAGCAATTGTATACAAATATTATATCGAAATAACATACTGTTGAAGGTGCAATATAAATCACATAGCAAAATTCAAAATTGTGATTCAAAGTGAAAAGGCATCACACCTTGGACACACTTTGCACCAACATCA
The DNA here is from genome assembly GCA_900205405.1 of Echinochloa crus-galli. Lineage (NCBI taxonomy): Eukaryota > Viridiplantae > Streptophyta > Magnoliopsida > Poales > Poaceae > Echinochloa > Echinochloa crus-galli. Next base: position 891,987 of record OAMR01000093.1, read on the forward strand.
TCTAGATCTCTTCGAGCATCATACTTTAAGTCAGAGCCAACTGACACCCACCTGGAAATTGCAACCAACAGCTAAAATCAAGCAATGAAGAGGGCAGGCATAACTATGAGAAATTGTTGGAAATTCATCACAATTAACAGATGAAGATGTGACTTTGCAAAGTATTACACTGCTTTATGCCTTCCCTGCTGCCAATTTTCCCAGATTAATCCAGCAATTGTTCGACCCTTACCAACACCAGCCCCATCACCAATGAAAAAACCTGCTCTATCACCAGTAGGGAGATGATGAAGGTGCCTCTGTCATACAACAACACAAATGTTTACAAGAGGTGTGACATGTAAAAGCTTCATAGAATAATCATAGGGAAGGTAACCAACCTGACAAGCATAAACTATAGTTTCGATTTGCAAACAAGATAGTGCCTTCGTCTCAATCAATTCATCCTTGATATTCAAGTTGTAAGTCGGTTCAGGAGGTTGTACAGCTGATAAAGAAGACGTTTCTACAACTGGATCTGGATGAGATAGACCAAGTGATAGCTTGGACGGCCTCTGTAAAAAGTATAGACATTGCAAATTAGTAATCATTTGGATGAAAGACTAATGTTGATATATATTGGAAAGTAAATCTGCAAGTGCATACTCATCATCAAAGTCAATGGATGGAGCACTTACATAGTCAGTGAAAGTTTCTCCAACAGTGCCACCTTCATCTTCTTCACGCTCAACATCAATAGCAACCTGCTTGACAAAGTCGCAGCAAGCTCAAGATTGTAAGCTTATTAGTACAAACATATGAAGCAACCATTGGGACCTGAGGCGCTACGCGCTAGTATGATAAAACATAGAAAACAAACCAAACATTTATGATAAAACGCCATTGAAATTTTGCATCTAAGGACAATGGAGAATTCTGCACATAAACCAACAAACATATTGTACAAGTTTGGCAACATTATAATTTATACACATCCTTCAACTAATATGAAAGTTGTGTGATATGAACCAAGCTAACTTATCCCACTAATTCAAATACTGGAAGTAATTACTGATGATTAAACTACCACAAATCAAAACATATACCACAACCAATTGAGCGCCATGCATGCTGAAGGAAAGAGGCACTGCACACTGCATACATTTGTTTCCTATGTTGATCACACAAATTGATAGAACAATTCTGTGCAAACAGTGCATGAATGGAATTCTCCCGGTACAGAATTACTTCATCATATAGAGAAGCATAATGTCACTCAATATCCCGACCAATTTTGACTGTCCCGCTGATTACTTCACAAAATCACAAGGTATTGACACGGTGACACATCAACGTACCTCATTGATCTCCTCAGGCGGCTCTTCAGCCGGAAGCGCCATGGAATTCGCTGCGCCAGCCACCAGTTGCAGCGGCGGCGCCATGCCAGGCGGCAAAATGGGGAGGAACGACACCGGAGGAGTCTGCGTCGTAGGCCCCAGGGCTGGGGCGGGGCCCGATGGCGGGGTGCTGTTGGAGGAGGCAAGGAAATTCTGGAGCTTGGCGTGGTCCACGGCGAGCTCGACGCCACACTGCGGGCAGCGGAAGCGAGCGAGGCCGTGGGGCACGTTGAGGACGGCCTGGCAGTGCGCGCAGGGGAGCTGGATCTTCGTGGGGTCCACCCCCTGAGCCGGCGGCGCGCCCCTCCGGGGCTGGAGGGTTTCGGGGCAGGAGTGGGGGGTGTCTGGTCTCGGTTTCCTTCCGCTCGGGAAGAGCAGGAGAGAAACCGAAACGGCACAGCCAAAGTGGGCTGGTTGGTCTCCGCCGGTATTTGAAGATTTCGAGGTTGGTTAGGTGCCAAAGGACGTCTGAATTCATTTTTTCAAAAACTATTGTGAGGAGTAATATTATTCCTTTCTAATTTAAATACTCCCTCCGTACACTTAATGAAACAAGTAACATCTGGACTTAACACGGTGTAACAAATACAATTTTAATTAGTGCTTATATTAAAAAGCATAGCAAAAGTTATGTTATTATGAAACTACATGTCTAGATAAACCTAATCATGTCTTTAGATGTATAAATTCAACACAAAGAAAGCTAATACGCAATTATGACATAAATCATCGACTTAAGTCAATTCAAAACAACCATTTTTGGGTATGCTAGTAGGTGATAACATCTCGTTATATCCGAGTGATACTTCAGCTTCATGAAAAGGGAAATGAATACGCAAAACGACACATTCACCAACGCATATGCCAATTAAGTCTATACTAAAGTTATTATATCTCAGGGTTAGGATTAAGATGTGAGTGGCATACTAAGTATTAGCGGAAGGTAATATAACACTCGCATGCGAACCGAGAGTAGGTTAGTTTAGTTAGAGCAACTCCAACAATAGCCTTTAAATCAGGCTCTCGAAATATTAAATGGAGGCTTTCTCTATTTTTTGAGGGTCTCAAAATTTGTTTCAACAATAACAATAGCCTACAAGAATGGATGAATCTCTAGAGACCCGCAGGAATAGAGGGTGAGGCTGTCGAGTCCCTAAGTAAATGAATCCTTAATACATACTTATTATGTTGATGTCCAACATGAAGAATCATATTGCATACCTTATAATGTAACCAACAAACATAGAGAAGGCTAATCATAAGTTTTAGTTGCATAAACTGAATTGAACTTTGTACCAACTATTTATGTGTTTCATTTTTTTCCCCGCCAGGCTACTGGGGTTGGGGTTGTAAAATATTTCTATGTTGTTTTCCTTCCCTTCATCAATTATATACCTTATTATGTTTTTCATTTCCATCTTTATAAGTGGTAATACAACGTATAAGTCTTTCTTCTATAACTTTCCAATTGTGTCATAGATTCTATGATTTCTTTACATTTGTTTACGTCAGTACGGCAGCATCTTTGTGAACACAAGAATTTTGTATTCTTTTCAAGAAAGAATATTCTCTTTTGTAGATGTTGATTTCTAGTGGATAAGTAAGGTTTACGATGGTATGTAATGCCAGTGTTTACGCTTCTAGGTTAGATAGCATTAGCAATTAATCAATTTAGTATAGTTTTTATAGTCCTCAAATAAAACAACTTGAGAAGAAAGTACCCTTTTGCATTTTTCAAATATGTCAATATAACCAACTGCAGCACAATAGATATTTATTGGAGTGATTTAAACATCGCAATGGCATGGTTAATTATACTATCTATTCACATTTGTACTCATTGCCATTCAATGTTTAAAGGCAGGCCCCACTTGGAACAAATGGAGATAATTTTCATATGGGGGTGTTTAGTTCCTGAGAAAAGGGTAAAAAGTGAAGTGAACAAGTCACATCGGACACTGTAGCGCACTGTAGCACTTTTCATTTGTTTGTGGTAAACATTGTCCTACCATGACCTAACTAGGCTCAAAAGATTCGTCTCGTCGTGTACATCAAAATCATGCAACTAGTTTTTTATTTACCCACGTTTAATACTCCATGCATTAGGAGAGAGGTTTGATGTGATAGGTGAATAGTGAAGTTTGGAGAGAGAATTTTTGAAAGTTTGGTGATGTGACCGGGAACTAAACAGGGCCATGATATCTCAAGTAATTCCGTCTTGTTTCTCAAGGGCCCACCCCCTATAAAGATCATCTTCTTAGGCCAGTCCTAGTACACAATTTCATTACACGGTTATCTAGATCAGAAACTAGATAACTGAGTCAAATGAGTTTCATTGTGATGATACTCATCTCACATACCATGAAACTTTTATTTCTCTCTCATATGCCACATCAGCGTATTTAATATCATAAAACTCCCACTTAGACTGGTCTCTCCAAGACAAAAAAAAATCCACAACATGTCGAATCTCCTACTGGTGGCAAGTGCAACATCCCAATACACCTTATGCAACATCGTGGGAAACCTAACCAAACAAAATGACTTATTGCAACATCAGAATATGTTTTTTTTCATATTTTAAATTATCCCGAATTGACCCACTGTGTTTTTAAAAATGTCAATATCCTCAGAAGTGGCTTGGTTACCCAGACTTTAGCGATGCATACGTTGGGCGCTTGATGATCATTCGTGAAAGAAGATCCCTGAAGTTCAATATGCTTCACCCAGGATTTGACCCCTGGGTGGAGCCTTCTAGCTAGTGGCCTTTGTCACTACACCATGAGCTTCTTGGCCCAAAGCTTCTTTTGGTTATAAATAAGATGGAAGGAAAATAATACTTGACATGCTTCAAGAACTGCGGGTACCACATACTGACATACTCTATTTAATTGTTTCTTCTGCTGGCTATAATATTACTTCAGAGTTCAGAGTCTATTCCCTCAGTCAAAATAGTGCTTCAGGCGACTAAAAGCCCCCGGGTAGTACTTGCAAAGCTGACCTGTTCATGACTCTTAAGTTCCTTCATCCAGAAATAAAAGGTTTCTTCACCTTTTTTTTTGCGACCAGTTCCTCCACGTACTCCAGCTGAGGAGAGCAACGCCAAAGCCAGGATTTAGTTAGAGGTCACTGCCGCTGGGTTGGTAGCCTTGCCTGCACTCCAGAACTGCAAGAACAGCATACAAACGTACTAACACAGTGAGCTGAAAATTGTTTAGCGAGCTGGCAATAGAAATGCATGACAGCTGTAGGACGATATGCATAACACCTTGAGAAAACTTCAGATTATATCATATATCATGCTGGCCTATATTCATACTTCACCAAAATTTCCAGTTGTTCGTGGCCTCTTTGAATAATTTCCTGGATGGGCAGCATGTCGGTCGGACTCCTGAAAGCTCATGCGCTTCATGGCTGCTCAAAACAACTTAAATTTAGCATTGCAGTAGCTTCGTGCTAGTACCTCAAAGGACCCGGCATATAAAACTCTTGCTTTCGTTTTATATTATATAAAAAATTACAGAGCCACGGCTTGTTCTGAACTGTGGGACACATAATATTACCTTCTTTGGAAGGAAATTCAGGGGGGCGGCTAGTTTCTGTAAAGGCGACAACAGCAGAACTCTGTGGAGTGTCTGCAAGGAAGGAAAAAAGCTTGGCAGTTAGAAATTGAGGTTTAATTTGAACTGTACAGAACACAATGCATGCTACCTTGTTTGGATGAATGTTCAGGGCCGCGTACTTGGACTCCGAGGGGTTTGGCCGATAATAATGCGGACTCAGTTAACATTTTCATGAGCGGGAAACCTGTCAAGAAACAACAGTATCAGCAATTCAGAACTGCAACAATATATTTGTTAGGGTCTTCTTTTGATCTATGCCGTGTACATGTACATAATACCTTGCTTTTGGTTTATATGACATAATAAAATCAAAACTACTGCTTGCTCTGAACTGTGGGAAATACAAAATTACCTTCTTGGGGAAGCACAAGCAATGAACGCCTACCAACTTGCAAAGCTTTCTCTGAAGATTATATGAGAGTTTCTCTGTCATTACTCATTACACATAATAGACATGATCAAGTGTTTTGCAAAGTAATGAAAATTAGTAACCAGATAATAGACATAATCAAGTGTTTTGCAAAGTAATGAAAATTTGTAACAGAATCAGAGATGTTCTTGTTCTGGATAATCCAATGAAATTATAATCTACATGGTATTTAACGCTACCAAATCATAACATCTATTAGCACAATACCCCCAAAAAAAATCTATTGGCACAAGAACACGCACAGATGCAAGGGCAACAAATGGAATTAGAAAGAACAGAATTAACTCAAAACCAGAACAGAGGAATATACTATGTTTAGCCCACCATCATCAACATAACCGGAAAGCATACAAATTAGGAGTGTATACAGAAGAAAATATCCGTACATACCAAGTAGTGCAATCAGTGGCTCCTCTTGTATCTTTGCTGGTCCAGCTATTCAAAAAGATCAGTCAGTAATAAGCACAACCGTATCCGTATATCATGAATTATAAGAGGTATAAACACATCTTCCATATCAACTCTGTGAGAAGATTGGAAAAGATTATAGAGGGGGCCAAATTAGTCTGCTTGACAACTAAGTGGTCAAATTAAGTGTTTCTTTGATGATTTTTTTATATGAGGAGTGCCACGGCCCTCTTTGGTCCTAAAGAAGCGCCGCCACTGATTAGGGATGGTACCATCTAGAGATGGCAATAATACTGATACCACCATCAGCATATGATGCTAGAAAAGGCAGTACTATCTGGAGATATCCGGTAACTACCTGAAAAAACATTACTTCCCCCCTGACTTGAAGAAGGCAGCCTGCACATATTCAATATTTTTATAGCCCAGATCTGAGAGTGTCAAAAAAGAAGCTGCAGAAACAGCAAGAGAGTCTCAACTCATATGTGCATGGTGTACCTCTTCTTCAGAAGAAGATAGAACTGGGCAAGATCAATTGATTGCTGCCGGCCTAAGTTCTTCACTCTACGCCTTCGATGGAAGCTAGCGAGATTCCATCACATGACCGGCAGGCAGGCAGGCCGACTGTTAGTACTGGAAACTGCAAATGACATATGATGGAAGAAGCTTGCACCAGTCACCAGTGCGATGCACACAAATTTACCTGGACCCAATGCGCACGACGTGGTACAGGTTGTTCGGGCCGCGAGGGAAATGCAGCTTCTCCTTAAGTTCGGGCGTGTTGTAGGCCATCTCTTCTGCCATCTCCGCCGCCTTGTTCCTGACTAGATGCCATTTCAAGAAGGCCCTGCAGCAGGAGTACCCCAGATAAGTAAGCGTTGCTGCACATATGTTTCGATAGATCAGTTCAATTTTTCTTTTGAAAAAAAGAGATCGCATTACATTGAGCCATGAGAGGGATCGAGATTTGAGACCTGGCATGATCTGATCGGAGGAAGAGGACATCCGCAACAAGGGCGGCGAAGCAGGGGTAAGCATCGAGCGCGGGATTCCTGTAGATGCTTGCGAACCACTTGGAGAGCGCGTGAGATACGTTGGTGAAGCCGTCGGCGAAGTCGTCGAAGACCATGAGCTCATGGAGGAACCGCAGGAGGAGCCGGCACTCGTAACTCATTGAGTCGGAACGAACGAAGCTAAAGACGTAGATGGAGGCCTTCCGCCACTGGGCAAACTTGACATTCTTCACGAGGTTCCTCACATCGAAGATCACACGCATCTTATCTCTGGCCCTGTACGTGCGACGTTAATCGAATAACATACTCTCGTGATGAATAAAACCACACGAATATCAATCGAGGGGCGGGCCGCGGGCGAATTGATCGATCGAGCAAAATAAAGAGATCGAGAGCATACACTTCGTAGATCTCCTCGTAGTTGTGCCGCCGGTGGTAGGCGAGGAGGCGGCGGAGACGGAGGCGGCGCGTGCAGGGATAATCCAGGGAGCGCAACGGGGCTCCCTGGCCATTGCTGGAGCCCGCCGGCGCTTGATCGCCCTCGCCTGACCCCGGCATCGATCGTTGCCAGCAAGGTGGTTGGTTTCTTCAACTCCGTCGCGGTGTGCCTTGTGCGCGGGCGCGGTTGGGACTTGGGACGCGACGGGAGACGGCGGGTAGAGGGGAGCTTTATATTTTGAGACGCGATCGGCGCGGGGGCGGCGGGGGGCTGCGCGCCTACGCGGACGCGGCTACGCGCCTACGCGGGTGCAGTTGAGCTGTTGGGAGTTGGGAGTCTTGGGGCGAGCAGGCCTTCCTAATCCTACCAATCTTCTTCGTAGCGAGGGATGAAGAGGAGTTCTTGCAATTGCGTGGTTATAGAACTTGGCTTTTTATCTACTGATATTTTAAGTCGAACTCCTTTCACGTTTGGATGCTTAGTGCGGTCATCGCCTACGCCTTACTACTTATACTTTTGATCTTTATCGATGGCCAAATATTTTGAGAAGTTATTCTCCAAAGCCATGGACAAAATAAGTGAAACACATTCTCCACTACCAAAGTGATTCAAGGTTTTGAGCCCCCAACATTACACGTGAGCACTGAGCTACCCGCCGTTCTTTGCTTCGAGCTATTGCTGGTGGGACTACTGGAAGGCCCTTGCGATAGATCCACCATTAGGCCGAAGGATTCTATAGCGGAGAGAGATCACGATATGCATCAGGGCTTGGTGCACTCTGGACCTGCATGGATGATGGCAAGTACGGGTTGACTGAATCAGAATCAGTGGCAGAAGCAAGGATGATGGATGGATACTTTGCAGAAGGCGCAGGTAAGAGATGTAGCTGCATTTTATACCTGGGAAAAATCTGGAGTTGACGGTGGTTCACCTGCGCTCCTCATGTTGGCTTTATCCTTCTGCAGCTTTTTCTCCATCGCAATCAACTTCTTCCTCAGTGCAGCTGCCTCATCTTCAGCCCTTCTTTTAGCCTCCATGGCTTCCTTCAAAGATTCTTTCAATGCTGGCTTCCTACGTCGACGAGTTGGGCGGGACTCCAGTCCAAAGTCACTTCCCGAGCTTTCTGTTCACGGAATCGCTCCTATATGTAAAATGAAATCTCAGCTCTTTCATACATTACCCACATAAAGACACAAAGACAAACTTTTTAGTACGAATTTAGTTTCTCATGTCTCACAATGGTATCAGCTGCCGGCTTCGTCATAGACTTCCCTTCCTTGGGTGTGTGTGTCAATATGAACAAATCCTCAACTGTAGGCTCATCATTATTACGCCGTTTTTGCCTCTGTTGCACACAACAACACAATTAATGCATCATTGATAGTAAAAGCAACGTAGCAGCTTTGAATTACCTCCTCTTCAATTCTACGTGCAAAGCTCTTCGTTCCTGAGGTCTGATAAGTAGTGACATTCGCCTGACAAGCCTTATTTCGTGCACTTGTAGCCTGATCATAGATAAATATAAAGCAATCATCCAACAAGCACCACAACTTGCAGATCAGAACAGCAACACAAGCTATACGCAGGGAAGTGAACAATGTACTACCTGCGCTTTTTCAGTACTCCAATATGCAACTAAGTATCGCCACTGTTCTTCAAGAACACGAGAATTCCGATCAGCAAGGCGCTCCTCTTCCGTTTCATGAGTGTCAAAATGCTTCCGTTTCAATGTAAATTTCCAGGTCTTCCACTTCTTTCCTAAACTCTTCACAATCCATAAGTCACCAACTGGAGCAATGTCAAATTTGAGCTACACCAATAAACAAATTGTGTAAGAGAACAAAAACACAGGCACTAAAAACAGAAACCATAAAAGTATATACCTTTACAATATGACACATCACATCCTTGTTTGTCTCAGGAACACATTTCCAATTAAGATGTGAAAGAGGTGCCAGTATTCCATCCCGTGCTAATGCACCCAGAAAGGAAGACAATTTGGCTGCTTCTTTTCCAATAGGCACACCTGAAGCGTTCAATGAAACCGGTATGCGCACGCCCTTAGGCATGGTCCACAACTTTAGACATAGTGTTAAACCACGAGGGCGTCTACCTATTTGGAAGGGGCCGAAAATCAGAAGTCTGAGCAAGTATGCAATTATTTATCAGGAATCACACGCAAATTGTCTCAGCACGGCTTGAAAACAGTGGATTGCCCAAACTGGTAACTTGTAATAATTAGATAAAGAAATGCCCAGACTCAAGGCCAATGGTTAAGCCAAACAACAAAAGGGGACTGAGGCCAGGTCAGTGTGCTTTATACCATTGGATCACTGAACCTCATGTCTCTTGTCTTGGACTGGGAAAACCCAGCCCAAACACCAAGTTTGGAATTCAACTGGCTATGTTAGGCCAGTCCAAGTTAATAAAATCAGTCCTAATGAACTAGATTTGGGGAGAACATAGTCTCTAGTAAGGAAAACAAAAACCACTACCAGCTAGCCATTTAGAAAAAAAAAATAGTAGTGTAGTTTGCCGATCATGCCCAACCAGTGTCTCAAATATATAGATCCTAGTTAGTGTCAGAAACTACCAAAAAATTGTCACCCATGAGTTCATTGCAATGTTCCAAATAAAAAAACACGTGTAAATGATGCATATTGTCTTCTATTACTTCTATAAATTCAATTTTCTAAAAAAATGTCTGCTAGCTGCATATCTCATTGGACCCACCAGTCCAGAAGTTGAACACAGATAAAGAGGCAAAGTTGTATTTCCACCTAGACTTCTGAATATTAACCCTCAACCAGTTGATCAATAAGAGGAATTCATCAAACAAAATAACCAAGAAGACCCCTACAGGTCACTTTTCTCGTAGTATATTTCCTCCATTAAAAGTCCAAAACTGTTATTTTCAAAAAAAAAAAAATCCAAACTGAACAGATACTCTAAATTGAATGTGCAACTTAGTTCTTCAATGGAACTTCCATAATTTATAGGGAAAACATGATCATGATTAAAAAAATACAGAGCACTAAGCAAATAAACAGAAAATTATAATAAAAACTAACAAGTGAAAAAAAATTATTTAAGGCTTTTTTTAAACATTTTCTCTACCTTCCAACAGATTAAAACACTAGCGATCAGCATGGATAAATAAACTATAAAGTGATTTGCTCCTCTCAGAGAGTAGCTGTGTTGACACCATAAAAAACACAGGTCATGGTTTCAGCATAACTGAAATGAGAAAAAGAGAGGAAGGAAGGCTCTTCCATAAGGCCATATGCCACCCTTCTTTATGGATTATCTATGCCACGCACAATAAGAACAATTGTTGAAGTAAAAAGAATACATTTATTCTCAGATGCTAATTGCAGTTCCTGTCCTTCTGAATCCATTGAATCATGCAGGTATGAGTATGACTCACCAGAACTTGGCCGGGACATCCTATGACGATGCAATGGCTTGGATGGTAGCTTTGCAAGGGCCCTTCTAACATCCATAGTGTTGGAGTATGTGTGTGTTGGCCCTATAGAGGCCCGGCCCATCTATGAGGCCCATGTATCTCTTCTATATATCCCACCCTCTAGGGTTGGGGAATACATCCATCATACACTGTTACATGGTATCAGACGCCTAGGGTTTCTCTGCTCCCGAGCCGCCGCCAGAGCCGCCCTTCCGCTGCCGCCGCGCCGCCCCCGGGGAGCTCGATCTCCACCGGGGGCGGCACCCTCCTCCCTCTCCTCTGCTCCGCACCCCCGTGTCCATCGTTGTCAGCAGCAGCTCGTGATGGATTCCACCTCCACCGCCGGCCTCCTCCGCCCAGATCCGCCGCCATGGCGCAGGCGCGGGAGCGCGGGCCCCCAGCTCGGATCCGCCGCCTCCGGCGCGGGCGCCGCCGCCGCGGGCCTCGCGAGCGCAGACACCGCCGCCGCGGGCCGCGCGAGCGCCATACGCGCCGCCGCGGGCCTGTCTCTTATACACATCTAGATGTGTATAAGAGACAGCCCTGGG
>OAMR01000093.1:903966-935953 GCA_900205405.1 Echinochloa crus-galli
TGAACTCCGCTGAGTCGGTAGTTCAGACTGCGGGGGGGGGTTGGAGTATGTCTTGGCCCTATAGAGGCCCGGCCCATCTATGAGGCCCATGTATCTCTTCTATATATCCCACCCTCTAGGGTTGGGGAAGACATCCATCATACACTGTTACACATAGGAATATAGGTACGAGCAAAATGCTCAGGATCAGACATGTCGGGGTTTGAAGAAAAATGCTCAGGATCAGGCATGTTGGGGTTTGAAGAAAAATGCTCAGGATCGGACATGCCAGGGTTTGAAGAAAAATGCTCAGGAACGGACAAGCCAGGGTTTGAAGAAGGTATTGAAGTCAAATGAAGCTTCTCCAATTCATTAGAGCTTGTTTGACGAATCTCATGGCAAGGGGATAAATTAGTACATAAATTGTTGATTATATCAGTATCTGGCGGATCAGACGAACTCTGTACTGGAGATACAGTCCAGTGCTCATCAGGCTCACTTTCTGTTTGTTCATCATACATAGTGGCAATAGGCATGGGGCCATTTGGAGAAGCAGCTTGACACCCAACAGTTTGCCTATGTATTAGTTTAGTGTCCATAAGAGGTTGTCCGTCTATGGCAGCAGATGAATCTTTCGCCAAACGTTTGCTACGCCTAAGCTGAAGACCTGAATTTGAAGCAGCAATGAAACCCTTCCTTTTCCTCATGTGAACTCTGTGACGTCCTGGCTGTTCGTTTTCTACAGGACTTACTTGATTATCCAGTTCCCTGCAAACCACAGAATCAGATTGTTCTTTTCGGACCTGTTCTGTAGCATCATTTGTTGTCTGCTTCTGTCTCTTCTCTGCACCCATAGCGTTGAGGCTAATCAACTGCCTAGTTCTCCTCCTGTTATCATTGTCTGCCATAGTCTCATTGGCCAGTGGAGTGCTTGCCTTTTCTCTGTGGTTTGTTTCATTTCCAGGCTCTTGTTGCTTTTCCTGAACATGAACCGCCCCATTTGCAGATTCTGCCCGAGCATACTCCGGAGATGTCACATAGCAAGAAAGATGTTTTTGTGACTTTTGCATAATCTGTTTGGGAGTATGCATGTTTCTCTTCTCAAGATTTACAGTTTTGGAGCGAATGGAGTGCCCAGGTGTGCCATTTAGATCTGTTGAGGTAGTATTACTAATACGTGCAATGCACCGCGATTCCCTAAAAAGTGCAGAATTAGCAGATTCTTGTGGTGCCTCAATAACTTGATCTGGATTCTCTTGATATGTCTGCTTTGTACGAACAGCATGGCTGGAAGGAAGATCTTGAATCTGATGCGTGACCTGATTTATAGGTTGTCCATGTCTATTTTCTGTAGTAACAATTCTGGGCCCCCCTGAATATATGTTCCTCTGCTCCTTATACCTTGCAGTATCCTCATTGAACACATGTACCTCCTCTCCATCAACCGTGTGATCCGGATGCTCTGATTCTGTCTGCTCTGGAATAAGCCGATTAGGACGCCCTGTCTGTGCCTGTCCAATACAAGTTAGCTAAATGTTAGGTTCTAGGGGGATTAATGTTGCACAAGCTGCAAATTTGGGATGCTCTTGCTGCACCTAAAAGTGAAACAGGAGCAGCCAACAGGTATTGAGGAGTTTCCAAGATTAAGTCCCTACTACACCAACTGCTGCACCACCTCAATCTTGAAGTTTGGTATGTTTAAACTTCGAACTGCACACCGACTACATATAAGCTCACTGATTTTGCGACCAACAAAGACCCACGTTCTACCAAACTGAACCAAGTTCTAGAAAATATATCCAACCCTAAGAATAAATTTCGAACTTCCCAAACACAAGAGACTTTGTAAAAGGGGAAAGACAAATAAAACAAAACAGCACCGGTTGACCCAGAACCTAGAACATAGCAACGTCACATACCTCTCGGGCTTGGAGGATGGGTGACGCCGAGGAGGAGCCGCCGAGCGGCACCACGGCGACGGCGTCCGCCGCGGCGACGGAGGACAAGAGGTAGTGCCTGAGCCGTGCGGTGTCGATGGCGAGCTCGGCGCCACAGAGCGGGCAGGCGCAGCGCGGTAGCCCGACGGGCACGCTGAGGAGCGCGCCGCACGCGCCGCAGGGGAGCCGCGCGCCCCGCACGTCCGCGGCGCCGCGGGGAAGCGGGAGAGCCTTCCGCCGGGGCGGTGGCGGGGGCATGAGCTCGGGGGGAAGCGACTGCGGCGTGGCGCAGTCCGGGCAGATGAACTCCGTCAGGCCCCGGTCCACCTCCAGCGTCTCGCCGCACCCTGCACACCGCACCTCCAGCGGCTCCGCGTCAGCCGGATCCGCCGCCACCTCCCACGCGGCCGGCGGCGGTGGCGCCATTGCCCTCACTCGAGGAGGCGAGTGGTGGTTTTCCGTTTCTCCGGCGCTTGGGCGAAAATGGGGAGAGTTCCGCTTACGGTCAATGTTTTGGCAGCGAGGAGGTAAAAGAGACGGCCGAAATTCTACTCCTTCCGTAAGAAATTATTAGGGACATATTTTGAATAAAAAAACTAAGGTGGATAATTCAAAATTAATTTAGAGAACAAATATATTGATACAAATTTTATACCCTAAATATAAATATCATTTAATTATTTATTGATAAAAATTTATAAAGTTTGATTTTTCTTCGATCATAATATATACTTATCATTTAGTTATTAAGAGTGTCTCTAATGGCTTGAGCCAGTACGTTCCAAATATGTACTATTATAAAAACGATACTAAAGTTAGCTTATCTAATGGCCAATGGTTAAAGATAGTATTAGCTCTTTATATATCTCTTATTATTATCAATTATTGGACCTTATAGAGAACATGGTGATAAACGTTCAGCTCTTTGACGAGTGGTGACTTGGTTCTATCTCCTCTTTACATGCGGAAAATTAATCATGCTGTCATGTTGATAGAGTTAGCTATCTTTGTCCTATTGAATACACATACGCCCTGAGGTCCCGTTCAAATCCTAACATATATCTATTATATGTGTTAGTTGGTTGCTAATTTTTAGCTGGGTGATAGATAAAACACTAGCTAACTTATTAGCTGGGATCCAAATAGACCCTCCAACTAATTTTTAGTTAGCTGGAAATCCAAACAGTGTAAGGAACTCTAAAAGTTTTAGAACAATTTAGAAGACATGGAAAAGGTGATATGTAAATTGGCAATTCATAAAGTTTGGTGCAAGTCATGAAATTAATGGTTGTTTACCTACGACATTAATACATATCATCACCAGAAATATGGACTAACCAATCTTAGTGTTAAGCGGGAGACAAGATGTAGGAAATGAACAAGATGGGATAGGTTAATTAGTAAATGAGTCTTAATTTAACTTCGGTTCCTTAAATTTATGGAACAAATTTCAATTAATATCCATTATATTTCAGGATGGAAACAGTACTCAATAAGTTTTTTTCCGTAAGAATTTAATTAGTATTTTAGTTTACTTTATTGTTATATGTAGGTAATTTAACCGAATGAATTATAGGACTCGAACTTGCATCTCTAGCTATGAGGTAACACATCTCATGTCAAAATGGAAATACTAATTCTGTCTGCATGTACGCATCATCACCGTGCTACCTTGGATTAAAGCGCCGCAATCAAGAGACAGAAGCAACACATCCTGTGAAAATGGAGTCGAAATTTTGTTTCAGCCTTTTGTTGGATTTGCTACATGGTGGTATTCGAAGTGCTGCGAAGGACGTTGGCATTGGCACATTTGTTGCAAGTAGCAACAGTTCTATACGCTAACTGCAACGAATCCAAACGATACATGCAACAAATTTCCAAGCTTTTAAACGAGCCTAACCTATAGAATATCATATACCTCGAGGCCAACGAGTGAAGAAAACAAAGATGACGCCATGAGGGTCGAAGAGGGCGCCCAGCCGAACAGGCCAGCATCATGGAGGAAAAGCGTGTATTTCAGCATTTCTCTGGAGTACAATGGGCACACAGACAGCATCCGTCATAAACTACAAATACACATTACACATTGATGCAGCTCAGGCGCTTGTTGAAACCACCTCCTCGTCCTCGTCCTCACGGCTTTCCCCAGTCTGCTCACCTGACGCATCCTGCAAAGCGGGAAAAAAAATCACTTCATATCTGCGCCAATTGAATAGGCTGAAGAGAAAACCACTGTTACTCTGATCACGTATGCATGCAGGAATGCAGGTCGAGCAATTTATTAGATTTGAGAGGATATAGTTAGGGAATAATCCATTTTTTACTTGTTGACAGAACAGTGAACATTCTCTTCCATGACAAGATCTGCAGCTATAAACATGTTGCAATAAAACAATGATTTGCAACTCTAATTTCTGAAGCATGAAAAATTGTGATTCATTCCTTGTTCGAAAATATGTACGTGTTGCAAGCATGAGAAGGATAAGTCTCATTTTAAACTGAAAATGACACACCAAAAGTTTCATGACTTGATCCCTTACCTGATATCTTGACTGACCCTTCTGGCCTCCCTCTCTAGCGGCAGAAGACCCAGAATGCTACAGAAAGAAACATGAGATGAGTCTCTAAACCAGTTTATGTTTAGATGAGAAATGCAATATTCAGTTATCCTTTTACATACCTCAGGATCATTACCTAACGGTGGCACACCACGAACACTTTGCTCCAAGGACTTAAACTTCTTCTCCCAGGTCTCATTTAACCCCTGCAGAGCCTGATTAATCATCTGCTGCACCTGATCCTGCGTGAACTTCTGCCTGTGCCCTTTTATACCGAAACAATCTGGCATGGACTTTGCTAACTCATCAACCTTGTCCTTGTCAATGATACCAGTGAGCCCATAGTACCTTCCACGGTTCCGACCCCCTACTTCCTGCACCCATGCAAGGTGGGGGTGTATCTTATCACCAGCCTCCTCCATACGTTTCTTGAAGCCCTCCTGAAAAATGAATTTGATACAAAACACAGTTCAGCAACCATTTGATAAACTCTCTGAACACTTTGCATGGTGCCATGACTAATTTCTGATGATGCAAATAACCTAACACCAAGCACCTACCACAGTTCGCTTTGCTCTCTCACTGACAAATTCCCCAGTTCCACCATTACGCCTATGGGTCTTGTTGAACACCTCTAGTTCTGATACTGGAGTCCCACCATTTTCTATAACCTATTCAATTCAAACAGAATCAGGAATTGGTGCTAAAATGAGTTAGCCAAGGAGATTTGTCTTTATGTCTTACCATAATCTGCCTATGCATGGCAATGCTCCGTGAACCCGATGTATGATGAGCATGGCCTCCGTTGTATCGGTTCTTCCTGTTCTGGGAAGACATCTTAAAGACTTCTTCTTTGGCCCAATGTTCGCATAACCTCTCCCACCAACTCGGATACATCCATGCAGGGGGGGAAGCTTTCCATAGTAATGGGTCATCCTCATCACTTCTCTCTAATGCATGTTGGTCCTCTGTCTCTTCTTGATCTTCATCTTCTGACCCGGCATGTCTGTTGGACCTGTGTGCGCCTGAAGCTTCATTGGATTTGTCTATTGCAGCAAACTTTAATCGAACCTTTCGCTTCTCTTCGCTTAGGATACCAGCAAACTGTCTTGCTGCTCTGCGCTCAAATAGCTTCAGACACTCTGCTTCTCGGCCAGGGGCCCACTTGTAGCGTTGCTAATACAATTGAAATATAAGGTCAACAGTTAGATATCTTCAGTAGTACTCCTCCATAAAGAAAATGTGTCCAGCTACTTTACTCACAAGAAATTCATTCAAAATAGCATCCCTTGTTTCTGGAGGATACTGTTGCCACTGGAGAACCACTTCTCCATTGGGTGGAACTTCTCTTCGCTGACCTTCTGGCAGATAGGTAGACCCAGGGTACTTTTGCTTCAAAAGAATAGTGATGGTAGAGGCCACCTTAGGGCAAGGCGGGTTGACATCCCATTTGCTGCCAGGTAGGTTGACTCGTGAACATAAAGAATATATTAAGAAATAACTTTGTCAATTTATTGATACACATACTTACTCAATAATATTAGGTGTCAAGACAGGTCTGTCAACCTCCCTTCGTGGTTGGATTAGTCTTGTATGTTGATGTCCACGTCCTCTGCGCTTCCCTGATGATTTCACAACAGATCCTAACAGGGCATGGCCCCTCTGTGCATCCTCCTGAATAAGTGATTTTCAATGAAATAAGCATTCAAACGATGCATATATATTAAACATGTGGCATTCATGCAGATATTCAAACCACTGCCCTTTACTTAAAAAATCCACAGAATATAAAGGGATTATTTACTTTTATATAAGCAGTTAAACACATATCACGTGTGTGAGGGAAGATTGATGTGAGTACCAGACAAGTTGAATGATACAGACTAACTTGTCACTACAGAAGGAAGAGATGCAGTAGGCATTAGGGTGGTATGTTAGCAGTGGCGAACCGACAGCAAAGTGCCACAGTGCTTGCAGCCTGGCAGAAATGGTCATCTAGCAGTGCATGCCTGAGGACAAGTTTTGGAGAGAGAGGTGTATGTGTATCCTTGCCATGGCATAGTCTACGGTAGGAACACAGATCATTTCACTACTGAATCATTGGTACAACCTGAAGGTTCTCATAAGCCATACCTGTTGAACATGCATAACACGAAATCGGGCCTCTGGTGAATGTGGCTGCTCGTCACCACTTCTATCAAGTGAGTGTTCACCCGGGACCTCTGGAGGGTACAATTGACTGTAGCAGTGTGGGAATTGCCCATCTTGGGATGCATCATGATTTGGTAGAGGTGGTCCAGTGGTTGCATCAACTTGGCCTGACCGGTTTGAGCTTGTTTGAGGCATTTGATGCTGAGGCAATGGACTTTGACACAGATTAGAAATGATTTTATCAATGTTTAGAGGATCTGAATTACATTGATCCGAAGCAGCTGGTTCCTGGACAGGCTCATCGGTGATAGGATTTTCTGGCTGCTTTGACAAACGTGAACTACGCCTAAGATGGACCCCTCCATTTGGATAACTAGTCAAGCCCTTCTTTTTCCCCTTCTGATCACTGGCACTCTTGCCGCTCCTTTTCCTCTTCAAATTCCATCCAGTTGCCTTGCTGTGATACTCACTTTGGGTCTGTTCAACACAATTGACTTGATTTGGGGCCTCTATTGTTTCATGCTGGATAGTACTTGATACAGGTCGATGTTCATTTATCTGCTGCCCATGACTTGTAATGTCCTCTACTGGTCGCTGTCCTTGAGCACGAACTGAATAATTGGAAGGACAAACCTGTGCCTGAGAGGCAGAACTTGCATGCATGGGAGGCTCTTGTTGTACTTTTTCCGCACCTGTAGGTTCAGGACAAGCTGGCAATTTAGTTTTCCTCATAATAGAATTTGCAATAGTCTTATTGAGTGGCTCGATACGTGACTCCTCTCTATGAGCTGAATGGATACTGGGCTCTTTTTGTGCCAACATGGTGTGGATTGCTCCTGTTCTGGCAGAGCTGAATGTCTCTTCTCTGTAAACTGAATGAGTCTGGTGATTATACTTATGTACTTGACCCTGTTACACACAAAAGAATGCAAAAGGAAGTAAGAAAAAACAACACAGTAGATCTATGCATATAACATATAAGAGTAAAGAAAAAGAAATCCTGATATAAGAGATTCTGCAGAAATATAACTGTATAGCTGGCAATTATATTGGCAAATCAGGACATTTGAATGGTATAAATCTATCAATTTTGTATTCTGTGTCCTGGAAAATTCTCTATCAAGTCCTCTTCACCAAATCTTCACTCCAATTTTGTAAACTTCTCTCATCAGAAAAATTATGACTAGCACACAATAAGGCAGAGTCAGACTCATGGTTTTCTAAAGTCCGACATTGAGCCTTCGAGTGGTCCAAAAAGCAAATAAAAACTAAAATACAACCATTGTATCACTTATAAACCAGAAATTCTAGGCCTTACAAACACAAAATGCAGGTGAGCCTGTTCTTGCTCAATTCAACGATGAAAACCATAGAAGACAAATTATCATCAGGATTCTAGTGAGAGGGTAATAGGGGATATTGTCGAGTTAATATAACACTTAACTGGGATAAATGCAGCGGGTTAAACTGATTTATACACGCCAACTGGTCATATAGTGAAAATGAATTTTAAGCAGGTGTTTCTGGTAACAGGCCTAAAACATTGGATATGCACCTGGGGACGCCGGTGTGGGGATGGCCGGGCTGGGGGCGGCGCCAGGACGGAGACTGTGGCGCGGGGCGGGGAGGCGAAGTATACCCGTAGACGCCCACCATCGACAGTGAGCTCGACGCCGCAGAGAGGGCACGAGAAGCGCGCGAGGCCTGCCGGCACACTCAACAGCGCAGCGCAGGCGCCGCACGGCATACTCGCTGGCGCCGGTGCGGGCACGGGCACGGGCACGGGCACAGGCGGGACGGCAGCGGGTCCGCGGCCGGGGATGGGCAGCGCCCGGCGCGGCCGCGGCGGGGGCGGCGGCATGAGCTCCGGCGGTAGCGCCTGCTGGGTACCGCAGTCGGGGCAGACGAACTCGGTCAGCCCCGGCTCCACCTCCAGCGTCTCGCCGCACCCCGCGCACCGCACCTCGACGAATTCCGGCTGCGCCGCCGCCGGCGCCATGACGGCGGGAGCAGTGGCTAGGGTTCCGCTTTTCACTCTCGGGCCCTTGGGAATGGAGCAATTTTGAGAATTTTGAGTGAGATCAGCGCGCGGCCGAAAGGAGTTTAGGAGGGAGAGGGAGACGCCGCCGCCTACAGACTACAGCATATCCCAAACCGATCCACCCCGGCCGTCAGGAAAAGGGTTCCGCGCGGCGCGGTCTTTTGGTTTTCAGCTGAGTGATCCAAAATTTCGCTGCTTGGAGGGAAGAAGTCCCGCCAAATCGTTCCCAAATTCATTCTTTTTTTTGGAACGTTCCCAAATTCATTCTGCTCGCTGAGTTATTATATGGAAGAATCAAACTCTGAAGTGAGGTGAATATTAGGAAAGAATAAGGCCAGTCATAGGAATAGGTTGAGTCGATAAAAAAAGAAAAAATGTCATGCTTTATTTTATATTAACATGACTTGCATTTTGTTTCTTTCACTTTTTTATAATCGCTTGAATAGTTACTAAATGGCAATTCTTATGGTTATACGTCATGTACGGTTGTACACAGATAAGTAACATCGAAACATCGCAGAGATGATATATATGATGTACTTTTCTCTTGGTAAAAAGATTTATAGTGAGCTCACTTTCTCATTATCAACCTTTCTTTTCAAAGGGACCAGTACTCATATTTTAGTGTCCCAATGTAAAGAACCATCATCCATAAGGTTAGTTACCTCTCATAAATTTCTATGCGAATATTTTTGAGATGGTCTAAAAATATGTTGTTCAAGTCAATTTCGAGTCATGTAGAGTGTGATTGGATGGGTGGCTAAGGGGCTAGCCAAGCCCCCATAATGCAGCCCAGCGCTGTTTGGTTCCTCGCATTGGGCCCTTAACCAAGCTCCAGGGAGCAAAAACGGTCAAGACTGCCTGCATAAACGGGAACGCTAGGGAGCTGCATTTTATGCTTATGCAGGCCGCATTGCGCCCATTCGGACCACGCGCGCGGGGCCAACTGGCCACCGCCTGCCCACGTATATAAGCCGTGTTAGGGTTACTGTTCCCATTTGCGCCGTCCCTGGCTCTCGCTCTCGCCTCGCTCCTCCCGCTCTCGCCTCGCTACCCTCCGCCGCCGGCAGAGGCAAGTGCTTTCTCCGCCCGTCGTCATTGCAAGACCGAAGAGGCAGGCTCTCAACTCCCTCTTTCTGTGATGCGGTATGCGTGATCCCCTCTCTCACTCGAATCCCTCTACCTGTGGTGCGGTATTCTTCTCTCTTCGAATCCCTATGTCTTCGATCCCTCCAAATCTAAAATCTTGGGTATATTGCTTGTTTTGTTTGCGGCCAGATCTGGCATATGCATATCATCACATATATTTGGTATGATTTGTTATTTTGTATATGTATATTAAATTTTGAACAAGACGATCAATGACTAAAGGTTTGTTTCCCATGCTTTTATGCAGTGCATACTGCAATGGCCGTCGCCTGCCAGGATAATCACACCTTGTCCGTCATATAGCAGAGAAGACGACACACTTGACACTCCGGCCACTCCCGGTCCTTAACCCCTTTCCCCAAGGGCCAAACTGAGAAAAAAACCAACGCGAACGGGAAAATACCCAAAACCGGATCGCTGCTTCTCACTCCCCATGGCGCCGCCGCCGGGGATCGTTGAGGTGCGGTGCGCTGGCTGCGGGGAGACACTGGAGGTGGAGCCGGGCCTCACCGAATTCGCCTGCCCCGACTGCGGGAGCCATCAGGCGCTCCCGCCGGAGCTCATGCCACGGCGCCCCCGCCGCGCGCTCCCGCTCCCCGGGCGATGCGCCCCGCCGTCCCGCGTCGTGTGTGGGGGATGCCGCGCCGTGCTAAGCGCGCCGCACGGTCAGGGGCGACTCGCCTGCCCGCTCTGCGGTTCCGAGCTTGCGGCCTCCCCGGCTGTTGCCGTTTCGGTCGTCGAACCGCCCGCAGCCATCCCAATCACTCCCAGCAGATCGGCGCAGCCCTCCCAGGTACTATTATTCATCGTCCTTTGCTCCCCGGTTTTTCTGCTGCTGTACATTTTTACGGCACCAAGAGAGCTCTGACATGAATAACTGACCAATGGCAACGACTTGGATGTAACTGTGTTCCATTTTCTGGTAGCACTATTTCGTGGGTTAAATTAACTTGAAGATTCTGCTAATAGCACACACTAGCATTGTTATAAGATCTGATGTTTGCATTGTGCCCTTAATTCTAGGCAGCACAGTAAACTATGTCGTCAGGGAATGTATAATGGGATGCATGGATTTACTATGAATGCATTTGGTTTAGCAAGTGTCTATGTGGGCTTTTACATTAATTTAGCAGCTGCCATTCTTCTTTTGTTCTAATAAAACCATCATGAGGACTAGCAATAGAATCATACGAGCATCACATATGTTGTTTGTATTGGAACAAGAGTTATTCACAGTAAGAAGAGTTTTTTTTTCTCGAACACGCATGAGAACTGCGTATCATTATATTAATAGAAGAAGAAGAGTCATACAGAGACACACACACCCCCACACACACCCAGGACTCACTCACACACCCTCTCAGGAGGGAACAGAACCCAGATCACCCCAAGGGGGCGCAGGGACCATGACCAGACCAAAAACTAAGGCAGTTAGCCCACCCCGGTTAGCACTGCCAAATTTTTAGCCCCTGCCAGAGCCCAAAGTTCAGACTCCTCTTTAGCAATAGCCAACGCGACCCCTATATTGGGACTGGCTCCATTGAAAACGCAGTCATTGCGATGTCTCCATACTGTCCAAGCGCCAAGGATGATTAAGGAATTTAATCCTTGTCTTAGGGACCAATCGGTGCTAAAGTGTCTCCGAAGGTACCCAAATTTAACACCCGGTGCTAATGCACCTTTAGCACCGGATTCAAATAGCGCCGCGGCCTATGAGGGGTGCGGATGTGAGTTTTTCTGGTAGTGCTAATCACTTTGACAGAGAGGATGCTTTCATCTTCCTGGTCACATAGTGGGCATTGTGCAGGATGGGGAAGGCCTCTCCGGGCTAGGCGATCTGCAGTCCAACAGTAAGAAGAGTTTCACGCTGGTTTGGTCATGATTAGTGCAACCAACCAGCATTTATACTTCCAGTTTTCATAATTGAAATGAGTGGTCAGTATTCTATTCACAAATGAATAATTAAGTTCATTGACAGTGGATGTAGCAGTGCTGACATGTGGTAGGGGCAATCTTATGTTGTATACTAATATTATTGCTTGGTAACCAAAGAGAGTGTTTGAGATCGCGCTAGAAGTGAAGTGCTGAACAGAGCTCTAATAAGTTTCAACTGATCAATGTTTAAACAAGGTCACACAAATTTTAATTTTATGAAAACATTGTTGTTCTGGATACTTTTAATAACTCTTTCAGTTATTTATCATTTTCTTTTTCCTTTTGACAAGCATGGGCACTTCCGGTCACAAATTCATAATATAAGTGCCACTTTTTTGTTACTTCCCGAACATTTTGTGATGCGTCCATGTCCATCAAAATTTATTACTGTAGATTTTCCAAACTTACAAAACGTTAAGATTGCAAAAGTAATTTTTGTGTAGGCAGGTCAAGACTGGTAAGAGTTGACTGCACATCGACTCATGGTGACTTTTTTTTTTATGATCAAAGGGAACATCCGTGTATGCTCTATCTCATAATTCAATTTTTATTCTTTATGTCATATTGTCATCTCTGCTGTGGTGCAGGTGCGTCTAGGTTGACTCGTGAACATAAAGAATATACTAAGAAATAACTTTGTCAATTTATTGATACACATACTTACTCAATAATATTAGGTGTCAAGACAGGTCTGTCAACCTCCCTTCGTGGTTGGATTAGTCTTGTAGGTTTAGCAGGAAGGCTACAAAATGAGCCTGCTAATGCTTCATCACATCGAGAGGAGTCACGTACCAAGCCACCCGATGAGACTATTTCCAGGCCCAGAAAAAAGAAAATTGTTGCTGTCTTTAAATCTTGGTCTGCAAGAAAGGTGCGCGAGGAACATCCTAATCAAGCCTTGTATGCATCAGAGGCACAAGGAATGCCTCCAAAGTCTCATGTTCAGACAGACAAGGTAGAAGATAGGTTTCCCAATGGCACAGTTCCAGTGGTATGCAAGCAGCAAGGTGGAAGTGTGGTTGTCCCTAGTATTATGGAACAGGAGCGGACAAAGTCTCTGAATCAATCTGTGGACAAGCAGCAGGCAGGTGAAATTCCCAATAATATAGTTCATGTAGACAAGGTGCAAGTGGATTTTACCAGTGAAGCAGGAAACGCTAAAAAGAGCGCCAAAGGTAGCATAGGAAATCAGAAAAGGAAAAGTAAGATATTATCGAATTCTTTAAATGAATTGCCTCATCTCAGGCGCAGTAAGCGCTTGGTAAAGCGATCAGACAACCTAGTTGACATTGATCCTATTGAGAAGATAGATGCTTCCCCGAATCAAAATCTATCTGAAGCTCCAGCGATCGAAAGAAGTTTTGCAGATTCTGACCCTGGTTCTCATGAGTGGGACGGTGTTGATGCAACTAAACCACCTGCTTTGAATCATGGTACGCAACAATCTGATCAGTTCCCACAGACCCAGATGTACTCTCCAGAGACTAGGTGGGCACTTCCAGTTGCAAGCTCAAATTCATGGCATGACTGTGAGCTACCCCAGGAGAGTTCTAGTGGGGTCGGCCAACTTGGTAGAGGTTATGCAGAAGTGCATTCAAATCCAGCAGAGATGCAAAATCAGGATATGGATGGGCAACTGGCACAAGAGGCTTGCAGCGGCAAGAACCGTTTGGGACAGCTACGACTCAAGCCTCACAATGAAAACCTTTCAGAGCTCGGAAGGCAAAAAAGGAATGGTACTGTCTCTTCTTCAAATGGTGGGACGCATCCTGAGGACTGGTCCTTCCCTAGAACCTGCCATCAGAACTTGTCTGCTTCGTGCAGCCGCCTTTCTGCTTCACTGCCAATTCCGGCTGCCACTACATTGCCCGCGATCACGTCGCCTTCACGTGAAAGTCTCTCACACTTTCAAAACCACACAATTTATCTATTGAAGGCTCTTTACCATTAACATGTGCCTCTTAATCTTGCAGATCTACCACTTAACTACAGCAGTCCAACATTGCTGCACCAACAACCACCATCCCCCTATTCACAGGTCCCTTCCCCCATCCGTAACCGTAACTTGCATGTCGGTTTGAACTGTTTGTATTAGGTTTTAGTGCTATGATTTAAAACATAATAGAGTAAAATTCGCAAAACTACACTAAGATGTAAAAAGTATCACACTACATTTTCAAGGATAAATTTTACAAAACTACTATTTTTGAGAAACAATTTCACCTGCATTGCATACCATATCACAAAAATATATTTATTTTGTATCACGGAGCTGCACTGTTTTATTTTTGAGAAACTAGCTTGGGACAAAAGGCTATGTTGTTGTTGTTGTTGTGTAATGGCATTATAAGTGTAGTTTAGCCATAGAAACTCTTAAAAGTGTGATTTTTTTTATTACTGTGCAGCAATGAGATTTCTTATATTTATCAGTTTCAGGATGTACCATGTGGTGATGTGCTGCCAGGACCTAATAGTAGCTCATCGAAAAAGCGCAGGGGGCGTGCCCCTGAAAAACTAATGGAACCACGCAAAGAAGCTGACAGGCCTGTGTTGACACCCAGTGGTACTGAGTAAGTATTTATTTATGTTTGAAGAACTTATACATTCAAAGCTTGATTGTATGATAAATTTGCATGAACTAGCAGCTGGAATGTGCACCCACCATGTCCTAAAGTGGCAAGTACTCTTTCCCTTCTCATCAAGCAGAACTATCCTGGGATCTATGTATCAGATGATACCAGTGGAAATGGCCAACCCTGTGAACATGTGGTTTACCACTGGCGCCAATGCCCACCAGATACAAGGGCTACTATATTGGATGAATTCCTTGTGACCCTGTGATGCTGCGGGCTCACAGAAGGTAACACTGTATGAACATACTATGGTACTAAGACTGCAAATCCTGCTTGTTGAGTTGTTGACATTTATTTCATCATGATTTGATGATCCTGGGGCGGTTAAATAGGGCTTGGATAATGGTGGAAAGCTGGTGATTGGCATTGATTCACCCACCAAGAGATTGAGGGAGTCTGTTGACCAGAGGGCATGTCAGACTGAGGTACCTCGTACCTGCCTTTTTTAATGTACTGTTTTGATTAACAGTTCTAAAGATTGAAGTTGTTAAGTGATATTGGTTCCAAACTTCCAATGCCAACCACATGAACTGTTTTGGCATGCCTTCTGTTTTTTAGGATATCAGAGATCACCCTAATAAGGAGGAACAGTGCACTCAGCTAGGCTCCCTTTCTGTGCAGAGACAGGTGGGGAGTGGGAAGCGTGGGAGGTACTGTGGTGCCATTGGTGTCAGCAAGAAGGCCCAGAACGAGCCATTATCTAAACCTTCCCCAGTTTGTGTGAGCAAACAGGGACAACAGCCAATGTTCACAAAAGAACAGGTGCAAGAGATGATTAATCAAGCCCTGCAGGGGTTAAACGAAGCTTGGGAGAAGAAATTTTTGTCTTTGGAGCAAAAGATGCCCAGCAAGTCCTCATCACACACCATCCCTAATGTTAGTAAATTACCGCTGTCCATTTAGCTCATTTAACCAGGAAAACTGGGGTTGCTTGATTCGTCAATGACATTCATTTGCAGGGTGTGGTGAAGGAGTCATCTTGGCTGCTGGAAGAAGCAAACAGTGCAAACTGGCACGGCAGGTAATAATGGAATTTGCATCCTGTCTATGCATACATCTCTAGGCCTTGGTATTTGATAGCAAGAAGCTAATGTGAAACCTGCTTCTAAATCCTTGCTGGGGTTAGTTTCATCCTTATAAAGGAAGTGGTGGATTTGTGCTATTTTGATCTTCTAAATTGACCACTAGACCGGAGTTGCTAACTTTTTATGGCTAAGTAGTTACAAACAGAATAGTATGATCTACACTATAGAAACAGTCATTAATGGAGGTATGCTTAATTTGTGTTTTAATATGAAATGGCTAGTTCTATTGCATCCGGTCTGGGTCTGTTGAGCCCTACCACAATGTAAAGATCCTGCCCCTGCAACATGATACTTTGCAGTAGCGGTTTGCTTTACTCAAAAAACTGGTAATGTCGAAAGTTGATGAAATGTTCAACCCGCATGCATGTGAATGGTTGACAACATTTCATCTCTCCTGAAATATGGAGTATATTGAACCTGGCCCAAATCATGCATCTACTGTGTGCTGCTTCATGCTCGGAAGATCCTGGTCACAACAGGATGTGTATTTACAAAAGCTATCACGTCAGGAATAGTTCTCATGGCCATGGGGATAATCACTTTTTGCTCAATTCTTGGCAAGGCTTATATTTTGTTTGGGTTATACACAGATAGGGCATTCTCTTGTAGGTTTATTTATGAGGAGAGTCCAGATTTTCTGGAGAATATTGGTGGTGGCTCAAAATCCGCATATGCAGCCGTTGTGAAAGGATAGCTATAGCTCCCTGCTGATTTTCCCACTGACTTGCGCTTAACACATTCACTCATCACTCAATAAAACAGTACGTACAACGTCTTGCCCCATTTGTTAGCTGGACTGCAGTACGATTGTCTTGCGGCTATTCAATCTAAACTGTTTCTACGAGTGCGGCTGTTAAGTTACTTTTTGCGGGCTGGATTCCTGGTAAAATGTGATAAGGTCGTAAATCTCCCTCGCGTGATTTATGTGCTTGCAGGATTCATTAGGTTCCATGGACGGTGGAGATGATCCATCTGGAGGAGACGATGAAGACGATGAGGATTACCAAGTCGAGGACGAGGAGCACTAAGCCAGACGTGAGCCTGTTGCGGCTCAGATCTCGCGTCTTTCTGGAGTTCGAGCAGGACAGCGCTCCACTTGGTACAAGAGCAAAGTAACACTGCCGGTGGGGCCAGGCCAGCGCGTAAACTCTGTGCATATTTCAGCGAATGAAACCCGGAGCGGTTTCTTACAGGTCTCCTCTCCAGCTCTCCTCTCTGCATTGGTTTCAGAGGTCTCGCTCTCGTCTCCTGTACGTCTCCATGCTGTTTCTTTCAGTCCGCGCCTCGTAGCGCGTAGGGGATCGCGTGGCCGCGGGGCGTGGAAGCGGTCGCGAACCCTGCGCGTCTTGGCTGCTTTGGCACTCCTGGGCAACGTGATGCACCAGATCCGCGCGCCCTCGGTTACCCCTGTTTCTTTACGTCTCCTGCCTGCGCGCGCACCGCTCCGTTACGCGTGACCCGCGTAGTGTGGCACCATGGTTTGTCAACGTGCCGTGGCGTTGGGTTGGTACTACCAACTATCCGAGTACAGGCAGATGAATCGCCGACCGCTCGCCTCCGTGTCCGCGTCTGTGCGTTCGTGGGGACAGTTACGCATGCGTTTGTTGGCCAAATTGGTGTGCGCGAGCTGGTAAATCTATGTCCGATTGCTTGGGAACACCGTCTCTGTTGGAATTGGAACCTAGCAGACTGACTGGTGTTTGAGAAAGTAGTCATGGTCTCACGGAGACGGAGAAACCTCTGAGCTGTGCCTCTCGACCCAAAAAACTGGCGGCCGGAATTGTTTACGTATGGAGTACTCCGTATCTAATATGAGTTCTATCTAATCCGGTTCTTTCAAAAAAAAACATCCGGTGGTTTTCCTAGCATCTTCCACCGCCCAAATCCGGCGCTGGTGACGACTGGCCGGCCCCTCCGCTCAGCACGTAAGCAACATCCAAATCCCCGAGCGGATCTGCCTGCTCTCACTGCGCGCGCCGCCGCCGCCGTGCCAGTTCGCCAGGCGAGGAATACGCGGGGCAGAAGCGGCCGCCCGTCACGCATCGCGCACCTGGACCTGACCCCGCTGCCAAAAATTAAAAAAAATCAACCTCCCTGAGCGCGCTCTGCTTTTACATGGCGATCCGTTCGGAGGCTGTGGAGTGTGGAGTGGGGTGGAATGGAGACTTGGAGAGCAACCGGGTCGGCGGCGGGCGGCGCACCGTTGGGTCGGTTCGATTGCGCACTGGTGCCGTTGCTCACTTGCTCGCCACACGGCACACGCGACAGCCAAACCGCTCTTGCAGGTGCGGGGCAGGGCAGGGCGAGGCAGGTGCGACAGCCAAACCGTTCTACTTAAATCGTATGATTTCGGTCTCTTCCCTGTTATATCAGCCGTCGCAAGGTTAAGTTGCAGTCTGCAGATGCATGCGTGTCACACCGATTTTGCACGATAAACTAACTAGATTACATTCATGGACGGAGAAATTTGTCCTGCCGCGGCAGACGACGCCGACGATGAGGAGAAGCAACTGAGCTGAGCGAAACGGCAGCCTGCTGCGCCTCAGATCTCGCGCCTTT
Organism: Echinochloa crus-galli; assembly: GCA_900205405.1. Lineage (NCBI taxonomy): Eukaryota > Viridiplantae > Streptophyta > Magnoliopsida > Poales > Poaceae > Echinochloa > Echinochloa crus-galli. The sequence continues at coordinate 921,994 of OAMR01000093.1, forward strand.
CTCGAGTCTATTCAGCACGACGACTCCTTCCTTAGCCTGAGAGCAAAGTAAACTCAATTCTGCGGTCAGCATGAGCTCCGGAGCAGCTTCCTTTCCCTTTTCTTTTCCCTGATCCGCCCGGGCTCACAGCGCCTGGCAGTGCGTACGGGGTGATCGCTCGCGTGGCCGCGGGGGGCGGTGCGCGGCGGCATCGTGGGAGCCCGGCGGCAGGAGCCCCGAGCCCCCGCTTTGGCGCCGGCCACGCGGCCGTCACGCGGGCGCTGTCGAGGGAAAGCGCGCGCGCAACGGGCACGCCACCGGCGCGTGCGCGCCCACGCGTTGCCTTGCCCCCCCGTGGCCAACGTGACGCTCCCACCGCCGCCTGTCCGCTACCTCCGCGCGCCCCCGGTTTCGTGGCGCCCGCGTCGCGCGCGGTGCCGTTACGCGCGACGCGACCGAATAGTTTGGCGCCGCAGCTAGCTCGTCATCGTCGACGTCGTCCTGCGGGTTAGGTTTGGTACGCCGAGTAGAGTGGGACGGTGCACCCGACGCCCTCGATCGGCTCCGTGTTCATCGACGCATCCCGTACATATCCTGCTCGTAGCGTCGCGTGGCCGCGCCGTTGCGTGCCCACGGTAATTTGTGGGAACTGGCAACCATGCAAGCATGTGATGATGTGCTGCTTTGTGAGCCAGACTGCTGCTGGACGCGAGCTAAAACTGGTCCGACTGATGGGGGCAAACAAGGTTCTGTTGGAACCTACTTTGCACACTGACTGACTTGATATGATATGGTAAAGACGAAACCATGTAGAAACCGTCGGTGTAATTCGGACGGGAAAAGAAAGGAAAGGGAAAGGGGGACCCGGGCGTCGCTCCGTCGGCGCGAGGTATGAAACGGACAACACCATGCGGTCGGCGAGCGGTTGAGAGTGAGCCGAGCCGATCCGAGACGGGAGAGAGAGAAAGGATTAAAGGAGAGGGAAAAAACAAAAGAATATAGAGAGAGAGCGGCCGGGTCGTCGGGGCCCGCGACGCGCCGGCCGGCGATCCGCGATAAACAAGGCCGTGTTTAGTTGCATAAAGTTTCCAAAAAGCAACTCTCAAGTTCACTATGCAAAAAGAAAGATTCTCATCACATCAAAATGTCATAACATGCATGGAGTATTAAATGTAGATGAAATCAAAAACTAATTTCACAGTTTTGTTGTACTCTACGAGACGAACATTTTGAGCCTAATTAATCAATTTTTGGATAATTTTTCACACATACAAACGAAAATGTTACAGTAGCGCAATGATTACGAAGTGACATCTTACTCCCAAATTCAACATCCCAATTCTAACATCTAAACACCCAAGGTGCGCGTCGTCCTCGTCCACTGGCGTCCGAGCTGTGCGCTGCGTTCGTGTGCGTGTGGAACGGGGAAAACCTCGCGGCGTGGGGCCCCACCCACGGGCGCCCGCCCGTCGCCATCGGCGGCTGCCGGCTGACATGTGGACGCCGTGACGGTGGCGGCAGCCACAGCGTCCTCCTCGCAGCGCGCGACACGACGGACCCGATCCGGCGATTCCGCGGGGAGAGCGACGGCGCCGGTGGGGGCGACACGCACGGGCAGCCCGGCAGGGGCCTGGGCCGGGCGGAGCGGACGGTGTGGGTGTGAAAAGCCTTGCTGCCGCGGACGGGCGGGCGACGCGACGGACGTGACACCCACCGCGCGCGCACAGCTCGGCGCCCGCGTCTGGTTTCGGTGGTGCGGCGTCGAGCCAAAGAAAAGCTGGCGAGGCGGCGGCCGGAATTGTTTATACGTGCACGCTTGACGCTTGGCGCATCTACGCTTCTCTGGTTTGGACGTGATGCGCGGTTTCGTGGGCAGGCAGGCAGGGCCGGCCCCTGTATAGTACTCCGTAGTAGAAGCAGCAGCGGCAGCTAGATCCAGGTGAAATTTTGGCAACAGACACAAATGTTTTTTCTGCCAATGACAGATCGTTATCTGTCTGGTAGTGGTAAAAACTTGAGCAGTACCGGTAAAAATTACTCAAGTTTGGGTTTTTCGGACTGGTATTTTAGTGCAAACATCAAGGCTGTCTGTAGCTTGGCGATTTGTGCAAACATCAAGGCTGTCTGTAGCTTGGCGATTTGTGCAAGCATCAAGGCTGTCTAATTGTCTAGAATTGTATATGATGATTTTTTTTCTTTCTCTTCAAAGATTGGTTAATTATAAGATGTTTAATGTAGGTTTGGTTAATTAGCAGCCCTAATTACGGACGCACAAGTCATCTCAAATGACTGTTAATTTTTCTGAAAAATCTATATAATATATTATTTGGGACGTACATTGGTACACTTTATGGTCTCATCAATCTTCTAAAGCAACACTAGCATAATTTTTTTACTATTACTATATCCCGAACAGAGAAGAGAGAGAAAAAGGTTTCTTCATGAAGTAATAAGCTAGATTTTTAGGAATATAAATAAGCTGAGCTTAACTCAATTGGTTAATGGTGTGGATGTACTTTGAAATTTTAGGACTAAGACTTCTGAAATCACTTTTGCACCATTGCACGAGCTCTCTACAACCCATTTTTTATATACAAATTGAAAAATCTGTAGAGTTACTATGAAATAACTTGGCAACTATTCGATACATCATTTTCAAATTACTTGTTAAATAAGGTAGGAGACCACCTGGAAAACGACACCAGGATATCTGCTGTACTCAATCATACAGACACGAACGCCCTGCTAAACCTTGCCGAGATTTCAAGGCTGTAGCCGCGCCAGTCAGACACGCTCTCAAGTCTCACCGGCAGAGCGAGCACAGGGGAGAAAACCAAACAAAAAAAAACGAGCGGTGGTTTTCCTACCATTTTCCACCGCCCAAATCCTCCGGCGCTGGTGACTGGCGGGGGGTCGGGGCCTTTCCGCGCGGCACGTCAGCGGCATCCAAATCCCCGCGCGGATCCGATCCGCCCCCCCTGCCGTCTGCGCGCTGCTGCTGCTGCCGCCGCCGCCGTGCCAGGCAAGGAAGGCGCGGGGCAGGTGCGCCCGCCCGTCCCCCTCCACGGCTCCACCTCCCCGCGCCCGCGGTGGGCGGTGGCCCCCGCTGCCGCCGGAAAAAAAGAAAGAAAACACTTGCCGCGCTCGCCGCCTCCCCCTATCCATCACGTCACGCTCCCACGTCGCGCGCGCACCGCGCCGCGGGCCACGCGGCTGGCGCCGGGGCCGGAGGCCGCTGCCGGGCCCCGGCCCCGCTCCCCGCTGGATCGCCCACTCGTTCGCAGCTCGTTCGTGCGGTGCGGGGCGGGGCAGGCGGTGCCGCCGTGGGGTGGGGGTGCGTGAGCGCGACGCGTCTCTGGAAACTGCGTCGTCCTTGCACGGCCCGTTCGTTCGTTCGGCGGGGGCGGGCGGGCACGTCGCTGCCCGCGGGGTTGGTTCCCTCCCAGGGCCAGGAGCTGCCGGCCGTTCAAGCCGCTGCTACGCTGCACGGGACAGGGCGGTGCCAAATTGCGCTTTCACGAACCGTTCGCTCCACCGCCCCGGACGTGTGGAGCAGCAACCGACGCGAGGACACGGAGGTGGGCAGAACGCTTGTAGTATGATTTTTCTTTTTTTTTATACTTCCAGTTAGAGCGGCAGGGGATCAGTACTTGTGCTCGTTGAATTCACTTAACGGGTCGTTAATTACCACTTACCTCCTGTGGATGAAGACGCTACCTGCCCAGCTGGACGAGAATTGAGAAGAGTGACTAGCCCGGCTATCCTAATTCCTAGCTTCAAACAGAGCCTCGCTTAGACTCACTTGACTCGAAAATTTGGAATCTTGGATCAGAGAATAGAAGAAAGACGAAGAAAAACGGCGGGCACCGTTCATTCCAAAGGACCACGGACACTGACCGAGGGACAGAACGGAAGTACAGTGCCGGCCACCCCGTACGCGGGAACGCGCCGTACAACCAGCCAAACAAACAGCGAGCGAGGAGCGAAGCAGCCGCGCGAGCACTCAACCACCAAAAAAGAGGAAGCGAGGAAACGGCGGAGGCCGAGCCAACCCAACGCGGGGCGGCCGCCCCCACTTCCCCTCCGGCTCCGTCGCTGTGGGCGCCTCGCGCTGTGCCCTGTCCTGTGGGTCAAACCTCCCCTCCCGCTGGCTCCTCCTCACCTCCCGCCTCCCCTATTAATACACCGCACCCACCTCCCTTTCCTCCCCGCACTCATCCAGCGCCTCCCTCCCATCAGCGCGCACCAACACCACAACAACCTCCACCTCCACCGCCACCGCCTCCCCGCGCGCCGAACACTTGGCGCCCACTCGCCCGCCCGCCGTCGCCGCTCGCTATCTCCATGGCGCCCAAGAACAGCGCTCTCCCGCCGGCCAGCGCGGTCACCGACGGCATGATGGAGCCGAGGTTCCGCGGCGTCCGGAAGCGGCCGTGGGGCCGGTACGCGGCGGAGATCCGGGACCCCGCCAGGAAGGCCCGCGTCTGGCTCGGCACCTTCGACACCGCCGAGGCCGCGGCGCGCGCCTACGACGCCGCCGCTCTCCACTTCCGCGGGCCCAAGGCCAAGACCAACTTCCCTGTCGCCTTCGCCGCCGGAGCGCACCCATCGCCGCCGCCTCCCAAGATGCTGGCCGTCAGCCCCAGCAGCAGCACTGTCGAGTCCTCCTCCCGGGACTCGCCGGCCGCCGCGCTGCCCGCGCCGTCGCTGGACCTGAGCCTCGGCATGCCGCCCATGGTGGCCGCCCAGCCGTTCCTGTTCCTGGACCCGAGGCTCGCGGTGACCGTCGCCGTGCCGGCGCCCGTGCCCTGCCGGCCGGCCGTCGTCGCCGCCGGCGCCAACAAGGCGACCTGCCGTGAAGACGAGCAGAGCGACACCGGGTCGTCGTCATCCGTGGTGGACGCCTCCCCGGCGGTCGGCGTGGGGCTCGACCTCAACATGCCGCCGCCGGCCGAGGTGGCGTAGGTGGATTGCTGGCGCAGCGCCCGATGACACGACGACTCCAGGAGATCGCATAGAAGATTAGAAGTTGTATTAGTACGTAAGAGGTTGGTTGATCGATCGTTTAATTGCCGCGATGGGTTTACTACTAGGTGTACATAGATGTTCTTTTTGCATCGGCAGATAGGTATTAAGAAAAAGCTACTGCCGGTGTTACAAAAAAAATACCAAACAAAAGCGTTTTGTCCTTCGTTGTAACATATTAATCGCTGATTAATGAGAAATCTACCGTCTTTTGCTCGTAAAATTGTCTTCCTTTGCCTACCCGGTGATTTCGCTTGAATGTTTGCAAGAGTTCCGGAGGGAAATGACTCATGCCGATGTGTGATGAACTGATGATCAAGAAATGGCCTTGCAAAAATCGCGAAGTGGTCTCCATGCTAACTTCTAACAGCTGATCAAACACATGATCATCCAATCAATTTCGACCATGCTTCATATTTTCGCATCCAATAATTTTACTTTGAGAAGCCTTGGCTCAAAAGAATGTTTCAGAGAGCCAATCAACTCAGTTCAGCATGTCTTCTTCAGCTTAGCACAAGAGCAATCTTCAGCATGTCTTCCAGTGCAAGATGTGTTGAACCGTTCTTCTCTGTGAATTTCCGTATCACAGTACGGGTTGTTCACTTGTTCGTCCTCCCCCGCCATGCGACCGGGTTGACAGCCACGGGCGGAGGCGGAGCAGGGGACGACGACCTGGGGACGACGCGGAAAGGCCGGCCACACGGAAAACCGTGGCTCCGACCTTGACGAGCCGGCGAGGCCAGGGGCGGCCCCCCGGGGGGCCCGAGACGAACTGGTCCACCCACACACGCACTGCCGCCAGCCTCGGCGTCGCCTTTGCTCCCCCGCCCACGTACGCCGCGACGCAAGCAGAGCCGGGCGCCGCGACGCCACGCCACGCCGCGCCACGGCCAGTCACCGCCCGCCGCCCCGCGGCCCCACGCGCCTTTGACGGCTTCCTCCTTTTCCTGTCACTCGCGGCGCTTCGCTTGCGACCGCGGCAAGCAAAGCTATCTCCCGAGCAACGCATGAGAGGCGGGTGGGTGGGTCCCCTCGCTGCGCCGCGTCCTCGTGGGGTCATGTGATAGGAGCCCGAGGCGAGCAGGAATGCGTCGCGCCGCGGCGCTGGCTGGAGCCTGGACTGCCCGGTGCCCGGCGCACGCAGATTACTTTGTTCAGGCGGCGGCGGTGGCGTTGGGGGCTCTTGCAAGCAACCAGCCTCCGCTTTACGACGACGCCTTTACCTTTGCGTTGTTTGGATCTGAGTCTAAGCAAAAATTTCATTCCGGCTAAACGGAGCCCAAGCTGCTGAGTTTTTTGTGTCGATTAAAATTTGACGGCAGTTGCTGGTGGCCTGGTGGGGGAGCGGTGGCTCGGAATTGTCCGAGAATCCAGTGACATGTTTGTGGTTGGCCTGGCCTCACTCGTTTGCAGGAGGTGATACACACCAAGTCAAGCTGTGAAAAAGATGTGCGCTACCAAGTGATGCTTCCGGCCGTTTAGCTGAATATTCTGAGAAAACGAGGCCACAGCCACACTGTGGTCTACGTTCATACTCCGTTCCGTACTAGACTCGTTAATCACGCATGCTGCATCTCTTGGAGGGAACACGAATTGCCATCACGGAGCACACAAGTTGGAAGGGGATGGGAGACGCGCGCGCGCAAGTCTCCGGCCTCAGGTCAGTCAGGGTCAGGCCTGTCTCCACCGGCAGGCAGGTCCTGAGCTCAACTTGCTCCGGATCCGAGCCGGCCGGCCAGCCATACGGGAGCGCGGCAGTGGTGGCGCTCCACGCCTACTCCACGGCTACGCCTTTCCGTTCCGATTCCAAGCCGGCCGGCCAACCAGAGGCGTGCCGGCACGTGCGTGCCCCGCGCGGAATATGCCGCACCTCGGAGGCGGCGTCGGCGGCCGTGGCGGAATAAAGAAAAGCCCGCCTGCCCCCTGCGCGCACGAGGCCGCCGCCGCGGCTGGCGTGCGGTGCGGACCCAATCCAACCTGCCGCCCGTGCTAGCTCCAGCGGAGACGGCGCCGATCGGCGGGCGCGGCGCCCACGCTTCCACGGGGTGAGGTGAAATTAGGTGGCGCCCGCCCGGGGTCGTGTTCGTGTCGGCCACCGGGCCGCCAGCGTCCCTCCCGTTCCCGTCCCGCCGCCTGCGGGACAGCGCACGCAACCTGGCAGTGGCAGGCGCCGCAACGGCGGGTCAACAAAGCACACGCCGCCTGCCTGCCTGCCTACAGATCCGCAGCGAGCAGCGCACGCTAGCCACGGCGGCGCCGAGAAATTTCTCACTGCCGCTTGGCGCATGAGCCGGTGTGCCAATCAGCCCAGTGCCGTGGAGGCGCGAGCGCCTCGCTTCCGCTCCACGTCTCGGCGCCGCGCGCAAGGCCACGGGCGGCGCAACCACTCCCACCGAGGAAAACGGCCGCTGCCCCCTATACCCCTAGTACCAGTAGCCGTCCCGCTCATGATGCAACCGCGATAACGCCTCCACGCAGGCACGCGCACGCAGCAGGGCAGCCAAACCCCAAGCACAGAAGAGTTAGCAACGCGACTGCTGGACCACGAGAACCACGGGGCAGCCAAGCGAGAACCAAACTCAACACCTACCAGAAAGTTGAGGCCCGGAAGCTAAAACTTGTCCTGTTTTTCCCCACCTAAAATTACCACAGCAGCAATTTTGATCTTTTCATAGAACTTTTGGTACGCCAATTAGCAAGGCAGTCGACCACCTCAAGCATCCACCGCATGCGTACAGACTACGGTGGCTACAACCTACAGCTGACGGGCAAACGGATGATTTAGCACTTCGTGAGGATCTCGGCGCCGGTCCTGGTGATGAGTATCGTGTGCTCGAACTGGGCGGCCAAGCTGCCGTCGGTCGTCACGGCGGTCCAGCCGTCGTCCCACATGTCGCAGTCGAGGCTCCCCATGGATAGGATCGGCTCTGGAGGACAAAGTTAGGCAGCGGTGGCGGCAGTCAGCAACACAGGCGCGTGACGTCCAGAGCAGAAAATCAAACCTGGATGGCTTTACTGCGAGTGTAATAAGAGAGTCAAGAACGAGTTATGGTACTGCGTACCTATTGTGAACGTCTGCCCTTCAACCATCTGACCTGGCTTGTTGTTACCTGGAGCAAGTCCACAACAGTCAGGTCTAAACATTGCAAACATTTTCGCTAGAAGATCTTATCAAAGATCTTTGAAACCTATCATTTCTTATAGCTACTCCTTTCTGCTGTTGCAGATATAGGCATGCCTGCCTATTCTTGGTGCAGAAAAGGCTAGTTTGTGAGAGACTCTTATCAAATCCAGCAACATATGTTTTGTGGCGTAGCACATGTTTGGCCGTGTTTAGTTCCCAAAACTTACCAAAAAGCAACTCCCAAATTCACTATGCAAAAAGAAAGATTCTCATCACATCAAAATGTCATAACATGCATGGAGTACTAAATGTAGATGAAATCAAAAACTAATTGCACAGTTTTGTTGTACACTGCGAGACGAACATTTTGAGCCTAATTAATCATTTTTTGGACAATTTTTCGCACATACAAACGAAATGCTACAGTGACGCAATGATTACGAAGAGACATCATCGTACCAAATTTGGTATCTAAACAAGGCCTTTGTCCTGGTTTCTGTGTGGTGACAATGATTGATTGATTTAACTAGATGAGATGGCCTAAGAACCTAAACAGAATAGATGCAGCCTAGGTTTTGTTTTCTTGATACATATCTAAGCTTCAATAAAATTTGCTCTTGCTCTCATGAGCGGTTCTTATCTAACAAACCCTGTATTCTCATAAGAATAGATGCATTTGCACTTTTGCAGTCATAGAACAGCCTCTTTAGGTAGATACTAAAGCTGTTACTTACGCTGGTGATATATAATTGGTTCTGAATGAAATACTCTGCCAACTCCATGCCCGACAAAACACTCCACAACACCAAATCCATGCCTCTCAGCATGTTCGCTGAAATGTTCAAGTAAACGAGTGGGTTAAACCATGGAATTAGTGTCTGATATGAACTAAAATGTGATATAATCACAGTAATCGTGTAGGAAATGTAGCTGAAAGTTTGCTTTGAAACGTATAGGATAGTTTGGGTGAATGCACGAAACGTGTTTTGATAGCAAAGTGTTCTATTGTTACCAGGCCACTTCTTGTGATGCCAGATTAGCCAATGAAAAATAGCATAGATTTTTTTTCTTTTTTTTTTGAAAGAGTTTTTTTCTTTTACGTCAAATGTGTTCTGCATTGGCAACAGAAACTTGGTTCTACAATGTTTTTCGAACATTGTTTTCTTCAATGCTAGCTCAAAGATCTGAGAGGTTTCCTTACTGACATAACTAACCCAGCAACTATAGCAGGGAATATGGTCAAACACTGCTTTCCAATGAACTACAGATACAGTTAACATTGCTTGTTGGCCATGAAATAAATCAATGCGAGATAGTATACCTTATTCTTCTGCCAATCTTCTTAAAGCTAGTACCATGTTTGCAGGTTGATATGCCCCTGAGCAGGCACTCTTCAGTAACCTGATATGCATAGTAATGGCGGGCCATTCATGTTACTGAAGTTTACATTAGCAGTCTTACTTACCCAAAAAACAATATGTATGTACGAACAGCAGGTAATATGAGATAATAAGCACCTTCTTACACTAATCCTTATCTCCTAAACAAGTAGAAACAAAAATAAAGTTTGTAGAAATCTCCCGGCGAGAATCAAAGTATCAAACTAGTGGCGATTTCCCTTGGAATTATGAGGATTTCTATTTTCTCATCAATTTAAGTCCAATCAGAATGTGGGAATGGAATAAATGGAATAAGTTGATTTACAGAGCTAGGAAATTCGAGCTACTAGTCATGGCTGAAAAAATAGTAGATCGCAAGAGCAAGCACTATATGCACTCTAGAGTAAATGGTAGGTACCTTCACAAGTCGTTTACTGGCTTCGTCAACTTCTCCACAAAAAAATGTTTTTGAGGTGTCCCCATGATAACCCTGAAATGGGGAGGGCACTTCAGGTGACAATATCCAAATTCAAGTCAATGAGGCATGAATACATCAATAGTATGGAGTGGCAATAATATATATGACCAAGAGGGTTAATACGCACATTTAAGTAGACAGTGACATCGATATTGATTATGTCTCCATCCTGTAAAACACTAATGCAGATAATTAGTTACGCTGGCTGTGGAACATTTCCCTGGAAGTGGGCACAAAACATGCCATAATGTCGATGTAAAGCTTTCTGAACCTGTAGTTCGCGCGAATCAGGTATTCCATGGCACATGCATTCATTCACTGACGTGCATACACTTTTTGGAAACCCACCATATCCAAGTGGGGATGGATAGGCTCCAGCATCAATGATCATCTTGTGCACTGCTTTATCAATTTCGTCTGTTGTTACAGAAGGCTGATAGAAAATGCAATAGATTTCTCACTGAAACTGTACTTATGATTTAGCACACACGAATAAAAAAGGCATCTTATAAACATAACAGCATATCAATCATGAGAAATAAAAGCATAATGGTGGAAGTACTGTGAAGCATGCTTACTTTCACTAATGTTCCTGCATATTCAAGAACACGAGCAGCAAGCTCGCAAGCAGCTCTCATGTGGACGATGCTCTCTTGGTCATGCATTTGTATCTCTTTCGCGATCTCTGGTACATCTTTTGTGCCGACATAAGGAGGTCGAGGTATGTTTCCAGGTACTGGAAGTGGTGGGCTAACAGTTCCACGAATCAGGGGTGCTCTTTTCTTTGGCTGTCCAGACTCTTGTGCCCCTCTTGACCTTTGAGTTTCAGTTTCAGTAAGCATCAGAACGATACACAGCTAGGATGCAGAGTGTCACAGTGGCACTAGCAGTTTAGTACTGACTAGACAATTAAATTCGAATTTAGAACTAGGTGGATTCTATACCTCGTACTTGCTTTCTCCAAACCCCCTGATCTCTTTGCTTGGACGAGGAAAAGCTTCTTCTGAAGGCATGTTTTCCCTATAAAAATTGAAAGGAGACACACCGCGATCCATTGAGTAACGGATAAAGAAATAATACATGCGCACGGAATCATTCTGCACGAACGAACTTCAAGCATCACATCACATGACACTCACTCTGAGTTTTGCTGCCTACCCACCCAGACGCTTTGCGGTACAGATATCAAACGATTTAGGGAGAGAACACGACCGAGCAGAGATACCTCGGCCAGCCGAGAGCAACGGCGCGGGGCGGTGGAGCTCCATAGACGGGACTCTAATCGCCATTAGAGCGGCGGCCGTCTGCCCGAAATCTGAAGCGGGGTGGGCGCGACGGGGCCGCCGATTGGATTGGCAGTCGCGCGTGGTGAGGGAGCGCGAGCGCGACGAACAGAAAAGAAGAGGATAATACGAGAGGAAAATGGATTTGATTTTCGCCTGTTTCTTTTCTTCCCAAGAGATGATGGGCCGATAACTGGGCCGCTATGCTAGCTGTGTAGGCCGGGCCCTGCCTTATATTGGAACCCAACGAAATGTTCTCACTTCTCAAGGCTAGTCAAATCAAAATGTGATTTAATAATCTAAAAAATGCGATTGAAGAGGAACGAACAGGAGGTGCAGGCTGCTAGCCGTACGCTCGGACTCGATGAATTCGTCCGGAAATGTTTCGAGAAACAAAGAACAATGCCGCAATGTGTGGCCATTCGACTTGTATCATACGCCTCCTCTGATTGAATGGCGAGCAAGCGTCCCAACTCCCAAGCAGATCCCAACAAATTTCACTGAATGTCGTCGGAAGTCGACAACGGCCTAGCATACGATCTAGGCCATCCTCTTCGATTGTTGGCAACTGTAACGTTGTCAGTTCATCGCTATACTTATTTTTCAGGGCATACGACAGATTTTCGAATGCACTGATAATTCGTCAAGGATTTGCTTTCACGGTGACCAATGGGGAAAATAAACCAACCAGGTGCATCACAATATTCACGGAAGTATGTATAAATCTCATCACTAACAATTATAGTGCAAATACGGGCCTGGACGCGTACGACGGATCAAACATTGATGCCACCATTCCAAGTACTCATCCAGGCCCTTATTCTCATCCCGCGACAGGAACATGATGCAGATCGGCGCCCGCGTCCCGGTGAGCCTGAGGAAGGACCGCAGCAGCGACCCGAAGCCGTCCCCGCAGATCAGCCCGGCGGCCACCGCCGGCAGCCGCACCCGCGCGCCGTTGCGGTCGAGCCTCCTCCACAGCCACACCACGGCGCTCCCGAGGAACATGCCGATGGGCACCTTGGGCGGCATGAAGATGGCGACGGTGCACGGCAGGTACCTCCCGACGCGCCACCGCCTCCGCGCCGCCATCTCGTTGAGCACGCTGACGGCCAGCGCCGCGGCAAAGAAGACCTGGCAGAGCAGCAGGCAGTGCCTGGGCAGGCCGTGGCGGGACACGCTGAGGATGGCCATACCGCGGTACACCATGGCGTACGGGGGCATGGAGGAGTACCCGGAGGGGCTGCCGGCGGCGTGGGCGCTGTCGTACAGCATCCAGAAGATGAGCGGGTTGATGACGCAGCCGAGCGCCGTGCCGGCGACCTGGCTGACGAGCACGGCGTGGGGCGAGGTGAGGGTGAGGTACCCCGTCCGGAGCACCTGCATGAGGTCGCTGGCGGTGATGACGGCGGACAGGACGATGATGCCGGTGACGAGCCCGACGACCACGCCGCCGCCGTGGAGCCCCAACATCGACCCGAAGGCGAGCACGGCGATCTTGCCGTAGGTGGGGCCCAGGTTCACGTCCGTCAGGCCGGCGGCGTACGAGTTGCAGAAGGCGAACATGGGCACCACGATGTAGGCCATGACGACGATCGCGGACGGGACCTGCGGGAAGAGGCGCGGTATGGCGGCGGCGGAGACGATGGCGAGGGCGACGTAGCCGACGACGGCGGCGGGGTCGTGCACCCGGTCGCGGAGGAACACCTGCGCGCGCCGCCGGTCGTCGAAGCTCCGCGCCGGCGGCGGCCGGTCGTCGGCGCCGAGGCACATGGACGGCTGCGCGGCCAGCCGGCGGGAGCGCCGCCGCTTGTGCATGGCGCGGAACGTCCGGAGCAGGATGCAGAGCAGGTGGAAGATGCCGTCGGCGAGGACCATGGATATCCCGATGAACCATCGGTAGGCGTTGACGCCGCCGACACCTTCAGGGTACCAGATGCCCTCCTTGCTCGCGAGGTACGGCAACATGAATCCCCAGTAGAGCGTTGATCCCACCAGCGTCGAGATGGTCACATTGTACGGGCTTAGCAACCCGATGCCGATGTCCGTCATCGAGAAGTCGAAGGAGAACCCAAGCCGAGCTGCAGTGAGGCCGAAAATGGGGAACGACCGGAAGCCGCAGTTGGGGCCGCCTTCGAAGAACCACAGCCAGATCGACGACGCCATAGCTCCACACAAGGTTTTGAACATGGCCGACACCTGCTTACTGTGGCGTGGAAAAAATTAAAAGGGGGTGAATTTTCTGTAAGGCGCGCGCCTTGTTTTTATCAAGGAAGGAAATCCTGTGGCAAACGTACATGCCCTTAATTTGGTGTTACCTTGCCTGTTTGGCGCCGTGCGGCGTGTGGATGTTGTTGATGATGTGAGCCATGGCGGTGCCGGTGGGGAACATGAGGTGGTGCCGGACGATGAGGGTGTTCCTGAAGGGCATGATGGCGAACACGCCGATAGAGCTGGTGAGGAACATGAAGGCGACGAGCCGCCCGATCTGGGGCTCGGCGACGTTGATGCCTCGAGAACCGCGGGTTGTTGATGATGTGCGCCATGGCGGTGCCGGTGGGGAACATGAGGTGGTGCCGGATGATGAGGGTGTTCCTGAATGGCATGATGGCGAACACGCCGATGAAGCTGGTGAGGAACATGAACGCGACGAGCCGCCCGATCTGGGGCTCGGCGACGTTGATGCCGCGGT
>OAMR01000093.1:947587-959477 GCA_900205405.1 Echinochloa crus-galli
GATATATGTATATATGCTGTCTCTTATACACATCTCACCTGTCGGGCTTTGGTGGGAGGGAAAAACTAGAAACGCTAGAAAAAATTGCATGTTCCAGGTGCTTTTAGTTCATTCTCCGCAAAACTTTTTTCGCCCAACGTCTCGCGCGTACCCACCTCCGGCCAGGTGGGGCCCTAACTCCCCACGTGCACACAATTATCCCGTATTGCTAATAGACAAAAGATTGAAGAGTTTTTCTCCATATAAATAAAGACCAACTAACTCGAAAAATGATGTGCCTCTAAATTTAAGATGAGAATAGCTAAAGCTCTATATACACAAGTGCGTGCGCACGTGCAACCAGTTAAAAAACATCTTTACATGTTATATTTAATTTATTTTATATTTTATACATGTGCGTGCCCATATGTGCCTTTGCTAGTTTAGGACAAATGAAGAGTTATCTATCTATACTATAAAGATCCAAGGAAATTGAAAACACTTTTTATCCAAAATACCCACCACCTCTCACGCCGGACCCACCTGACAGCCCCCCCTTCAAAAACTTTCCCCAGCGCCATCTCCCACCACCGGCAATAGGAAAGTGAAGCGAAAATTTCACCATTGAGCCAAAACTTTTTTCACCAGGCACACCGCGTGTACCCATACCCACCTACACGGACCCAGAATTGTACCCACGATCGATATACATGGAAAAAAACCTCCCTCGCTCGCACATCGAACAGCCGCCGCCGGTCTCCTCCGCCCTCCCTCCCTATCCCGTCCGCGCCGCCCCCTCCCCTCCTCGCGCCGGCCCCTCACCCCAACCGCGCCGCTCCTCCTCGCGCCGGCCCCTCGCCTCCAGCCGCGCCACCACCGCGCGGGATAGTCGCCGCCGCGCTCGCTGCCGCTGCCGCGCGGGATCTTCCCTGCCGCCGCCGCCGCCGCACAGTCGCCGCGCGCCGCCTTCGCCGCCGCCGCGTGGGAGATTTGGAACTGGGTCCTGATCCCACTCTCCGTGGTCATGGTCCTCCTCAGCGTGCTCCTCTACTTCATGTCCAAGCTCACGCGCTCACCGACGGCCTCCCCATCACCCGATCCCAAGCTCATCGGGTAAGGCTGCATACTTTACTCGTCCTCCCTCCCCCAATTCCCTCCTGTTCTGTTCTGGATCCGAGGACCACCTCCCTGGGCTTGATTTCTCGATAGATAGATATGCATCTGCGGGTTGCGGCTGTATTAGAAATTGTGGGTTGCAGCTGCTAGCGTCAAACTGTTTCATTGAGTCGGTTGGTTCATGATTTGCTAGATTTTCTTTAGATGATTGTACCCACGCCTATGATGTTAAGAGAGGTAGAGGGCGACCCAAACTAACTTGGGACAAGTCGGTTATTAGAGACCTTAAAGAGTGGAATATCTCTAAGGATTTAGCTAGGGATAGGAGCGCTTGGAGACTAGCAATTAATGTGCCTGAGCCGTGATCTTTGCTTTCTTTTCTGCTTTCCTCTAACTCTTTTTCTGTTTTTTTTTGACCTTTTGGGTTTCACCTCTAGCCTACCCCAACTAGCTTGGGACAAAAGGCTATGTTGTTGTTGTATTGTACCCACGCCTATGCCATGCGGGTTGTTGGTCATTGGGATCTCTATATTGATTTCCATTTCCAAAGGGGAAAAAATGCTATGCAGTTCCTTAATTCACTGCATACATTCTTTCATGTGCAGATGTCTGTGGCACGCCTTTCCTCAACACGCCTGCACCGCTGGAGAACACGTCGAGCGCGAGGGAGCTCGGCGAATCGTCGACGACGGGGATCTCGGCGTGGAACCGGGGCTGCCGCTGCCGCTTGAGCTTGCTGAGCGGCTTCTGCAGTGCCGCAGCGAGGCAGGACTGTGCCTGCGCCACGGCCTCCTCCCTCGACGGCGGTGGCAGGTTTTTTTCTTGATTGATTAGTGGTGACAAAACCCTAGGTTTTTTATGAGGACATACTTTTTGAATTTTAACGTTATCAGATTCAATAATCGTTAGAATACTCTCTAGATTTGGTGATTCTGTTTGTTCTCTTGATCTCTTCTCAAATAAATTCAGTACCTCCTATGTGGGCTCTCCAAAAAAATCATCATTCCTGATTTGATAATACATTTCTAGGAAATACTTCCAATCATAAATGATGGCAGGCGCCATCCTTCATTTGTCCCCCAAACTTCATAGGACTCAAACTGCTTTTTTCTATTTGCTTATGAAATTTTGATATCTTTGTGTGCATGTGCATATATGTGGAGTAGCAAAAAAAATAACTGAGTGTTTGTATGCACTGCTGCATTGTAGTGTTTCGCATCTGTGAAGCTGCAGCAGGTCAGTGTTGATTATATGCCTCTGCTTTTAATTAAACAACTTGTTGGCACCTGAACAATACTCATTCATTCCTACCCCATGTGTGTGCAATTATCTGGTTATTTGTATAGATTGAGAGGATGGCTTCAAAAATTGTATGCTCATTCTAGCCTATTTTTTTTTTCTCAAGCACAGATCCATTCATTTCTAGGTACCATCTGCTGCCCATGGCATCAAACAAGGTTTTTTTTCTTTGTGTAGATAACTGCACAATAAATTTAGTGCTGCTACTATTTGGTTCAGGTTATTGACTTCAGTGCTTCTCTAGATTTTCTGCTATCTCTGCTAGCTTTACTTGCCTTGTAAATTGTCTTAATACTCCGGAATTTACAACATCATTGCAGTATATGAGTTTTATGTAAGCTATTTTGTTTGTAGGAGCAGGGACTAATTTTTAAGAAGAAGAGATTTGTGAATGGAAGCAAAGTAGCAAAATACATAAATAAGCAGTTTTTTTCAATTTTCTCTTTTTGTCTGCACTAACAATTGTCAATGGGATCGATCTTTGTTTTCATGGAACAATCTGATGCAGGAAAGCATGACAAATGAAAATTTTTTGTTGAAGCTGGAAGAGAGTGGAGGGGAGTGATTTTTCTACAGGTAAAAATATTAGGACTTCTGGAAGGCCTTCTTGAATTTTGTGTCGTCTGTGGTGGTGGAATTGCCATGCACATGCAGTGTTGGGGATCAGCTGGATCCTTGCATTGCACACACACAACTCTGATTTTTGTTTGGGAGTTCCGGTAGATACTACTACTTGATAGATATGACAATTGTTTGGTGGAGTAAATGGAGGTAGAAAACTTTTTGAATCATTCTATATGCATGCTTACATGGTGAGTATTGCTCTCTCTAATCGATCTGGCATTTTCACCCTTTTCTTGGTCATTTTGGTAATCTAATATTTCAGTTAGGTAAAAGCTAACAAATGTTAAGTACCTCTGTATGAATGTATGATATATATCGAATCTTTCGAAACGATTATAATATGAAACCAAAATTTTGCACATGGGCAACAACATGCAATGCAAATTGTGGAGTACAAAATTTGCTTAACACCTTTACCTGGGAACCGACGGAGGTCTCTTGCCATTGAACCAGAGGAGCCTGATCATGGAAATTATGAGGGCAGAGCGAAAATTGCAGCTTCAGTTTATTTACTAAGAGGTAAGCATCCAATTTCCATGTGTCTGCATATCTTTATGATACCTTACTGTGGTCACTAAATTCCAATAATATAATTTTATATGTGCATTTTGGTATGGAAATTTGTGTACTTTTCAAAATATACTCTTTTGTAGACATTTTTTTCATTTGATGATTTGTGGCTGGATACATGTGGCTTGATGTGCAATCATTTTTTAGGATTTGACTTATATGAGATGCATATCAAATGATTGGAAAGAAAATTTGAAGTCTGATTTTCAGTGAACTGGTCTACTGCTTAATTACTCAGTGTTCAGGTTTACCTTGGTGATTATAAGATTTATAAACTCTTAAATTTGCTTTGGTGTTGCTTTCTGTACGGGTTAAAGAATTGTATACTGATTATCAAATGGATATACAATAAGTGTAAAAGATGATGTTAAGATATGCTTGTCATTTTTGTTTTGAGGCGTGGCTCCATCAAGCTTATCTACATGCTTCTAGATTCTGAATTAGTGTTACCTCAAGTAGTATCCAATTGTTTTTCTTAAGAGGGCAAGGTAAAATTTTTGTCCCCAATTAATTTCTACTCTTAATTGGTTTCATTAAAATATATTGGTTTCATCAATATTAGAATTTTAGCTGATTGGCCACTCTTGCTGCCAATGCAATAAAGCTATTAATTTGTAGCAAAGTTTTCTTTTACTTCCTATAGTTATAAATTGTACTGATGCCGCTCTCACCTTTTAGAAATCACAGGCAATGGTTATGCTTGTTCAAGTTGACGCTTATAGCACCTGCTTGACAAGCTTTGAGACTAAGTGTCTTTCACCTAGATTTCTGCTTATTAAGTGCATCCCTGTTCAATGCATTTGACATAATTATTAAATGTTTTGCTGCATGTTTATTATCATGAACATTGAGCAGAAATTTAGTTTTCTGCAATTTCCAGTGTACTGATAGTATATTTCCACATCTAACACTTGGTGTTGCCATTGCAGGACCATCCAATTTTAATGGTGGTGCAAAGAAGCTTATTACAAAGGCCAAGCTGATGCATGAAAGCTGAATGGTCAACTTCTCTGAACTTTTGCATTGTGTGCATAATTGCCAAAGCCACCAGGCTGCAGAACAATGAACAATTCATAGCAAGGTCTGGATTCACATTTTTTTTATTATGTATTCCACCTTCTTTTAATTCAAACTGATATTGACTTAGTAGCAGGTCTGATTTTTAGGCTCTGTAACATCATGACATCATGATCTATAGTAAAAAAAGATGCAGTCTTCATTCTTTTTCGAAAGTTTAGTTTTCATTATCTATATTTTCCTTATTTTTATCTGATATTTGTGGTTGTCAAAATTCTGATGATGTGGTTCTAAATAGGTTTTGCATGCTTAAAGTCAAATGAGGATGCTTATATCTGGCGCTAGACCAAGAATGGAGTGTACTCCTCCAAATCAGCCTACTATAAAGCCCTTTTTTTGGATAAAGCCCTACATCTAGGAAGCATCCATCCATTTCCACGGAGCGAGTAGGATTTGGAAGTCGTGAGCTCCCTCGAAACTGAAGTTCCTCGTCTGGTTGGCGTGTCGGCGGTGCCTTTGGACTACAGATAGAATTTTAGGTTGTACATGTAAAAAATTGGCTATGTTTGTTTTTTGAATGCATTGATACTCCAGAGCTGCCACTATAAATACATTCTTCTTTGATCTCAACAAATAGAAAAAAATCTATTTACATCGCATATTTCTTTAAATCTAATATCATTGATTAGTATATTTGCACAGTACAAAAAGAGTATTACATTATATTGTAATTTTTTGTTATTTTGAAATAGGGGGAACTTGTATTGTATTGATGTAATATAACATGTTACAATCATGATCTAAATATATTGTGACACATGAGTTGAGACAAAGGACAAATAGCTAGAAGAGAGTTTAGCGCGCGCGGTGACTAGTGTATATGTAACTCCTTATCACTGGAAGATTTCCTCCCCATCCGGCCGCACTGCCGGTCGGGGAGCGACGCGTGGCCTCCGCGGTGCGGTGGCAGCCATCCAGTGGCGCTGGCCCGGTGCGTGGGCCCCGCCTTGCAGCGCGTCCCGTCCGCTCCTTCGCGTGGGCGTCGTCCGTGTCTGTCGAACGAATCGGCCGCCGCTCCTCTTCAGCCCTCTCTCTTCCACCCCCGCCGCCGGCTCCGCTCCCGTCCGGCTCGCCTCCTCCCGCACGTGGCCGCCGCCGCCGCCATGAGGGCTGCCGGCCCGCCTCGCCGTGCCACCCGCCCGTCCGACTTGCCTCCTCCCGCGCCGCCGCCGCGCTCCTCATCCTCCTCTGCTCCAATGTCGCAGGGGAATGCACCCGAAACCTCCTTCCATCGGGCGGTGAGCGTGGCCTCAAACTCCACCTTGCCGACTGGGCTTCCGAATAAGCCCCTCAATGTCCCTCGCGAGCGTCCAGGGCGCGGCCCCGGGCACAAGTACGGGAGCAGGCGAGCGGCGGCACGGGCTGTGCGCGACCACGACGCGACAGATCGAGCCGGAGAGCAGCAGGTTCCTGCCCGCCGGCGTCCAGCGCGGCGGCGTCGGGCTGCGCGTAGCGCGTAGTCGGAGACGGAAGAGGGCGGCTGAGCGGCCTAGCACCCTGCGCTGGCCTCGCCCGTTTCATGAATCGGCAGCAGGCAGGCATCTGCGGCGGGGCACGCATGGTGCCGTGCATCAGGCAGGTACACCGTACATGCCTTCAATGCCCTCCAGATATGTAGTATTTCATCTAAATCTGTTTTTTCGTTCTCATCTTGCTTCAGTTGGAACATTGCAAATCAACAGATTAAAGTTGGAAGTGGAGTCTATTCTGTTTCTCTCCCTGCGTCCAGGCAATGGTGTTATCTGATGCAGTCGATTTCTTCTCCAGTACGATGCTTCTTTCGGATGATTAGGCTGGAAGGATCAGATTTTCTTTTTGGCTGCACTAAGGTAACTTCAATCGTCCCCTTTGTTCGTTGCTCAGGAGAATTATTGTGCTTGATTTAGATAAACCGAGACAGTACTACAAAGAGAGAAGTGTTACACTGCATTTTCAGAAAAAGGTTCCATTCTTATATATCATCTTCTCCAACATGAGAAAAAATGTTTAGTGGGCGACGACCCTGCTTGCTTTCCTGCCTTCATGGCTTACTATGGGCACTGCATGCTCTGAGCTGGATTTGGTCCACTCGCCAATGGCATGCACTTCTGCTTATTTGCCACCCGTTGCCGCCCCTTGTGTATGTGAATGTTGTAATGATTTATTTATTTTACGCCTGCTGCCTTAACTGCGTGCTTTCAACCGCAAATTTCGGAGCTGCTGCTGTTCTGGGCATCTTACCCTGTTTGGATTTGGACTCCTTTACCTACAGCACTGCTAAACGTTTAGACCTACTTCAGCTTCAATGTAGGTTGGTTCCTCCCTTCTTTTCGTTGCCCGGCCTCCAAAAGAAAGAATAAGACAAAGCTGACAGATCTGAATTGTGATCTCCCCTCCATATTCTTGCATTTGATTGGACTGATCCGAATTTTGTTTCTAAAAAATTGATCTGAACTCTGAAGAATTAATTCCATCTTATTAGTTGCTATTTTTTTCCTGTATCATATTGACATAAATCTCACAATGCCTTTTTGTTTTGATTTCGGATATAGCTCGCCAAGTAATGCCCTGCAGCGAGATGAAGATGATCGCCTCCCGATAGGTACAGTATCTCATATGCCTCTATGTGTGGGTGAGAATTGAATGAAAGTGTCTTCCATATCTACGGAAAGGAATTGGCCCCCAAAAGCAAGAATAAGACAAAGCTGAGAGATCTGGATTGCATATTCTTGCATTTTATTTCACTGATCTGAACTTTGTTTCTAAAAAAATGATCCGAACTCTGCAGAATTAATTCCATCTTATTAGTTGCTATTTTTCCTGTATCATATTGATATAAATCTTACAGTGCCCTTTTGTTTTGATTTCAGATATAGCAATGGATTGATGAGTTGTAGAGATGCATTAAGGCTATGGTTGTGTTGGGGCCAGTTGGGCTAGCGTCCTTGCAATTGCAAGGCTTTTTGCCCTACTGGCGAATCTGTTGTGAGGTGACAAAGTGAGAATCACATTGCAAAAAAGCATGTTACAGCTCCGTCCCTACAAATACAAAAGCATACTGTTCCTTGCTACAACTTTTTCCCTGGGTGGCTAATATGTGTCTATTTGTTTATGCAGTCTTACGCTTTGGTTTCATTGGCTCCATCAGGAAGTGAAGAATGGTGTTTGCTTCATGGGCGGCTCCATCGATTACGCTTTACTTCTAAAATCCACCAATTGTTTCCTTGGAGTATCATGCAACACTGTGACTCATGACGCCTTGATGTTGCCAGCTGAGGGTAATAAAAAGCAGCAGTATGATGGTTCAATTTGCAGGATTAGTTTATTCTTATGATTATATTCGTGTGCAGAGTAACATATATGCAGCTGATAGGCAACACGATCAAGCCAACATTAAACGGCCTACGAGTTATCAATTTATCATAGGTTTGGATTGCAGGCCTCTTTTCCAGGTCTTGGATTATAGGCCTATTTGATATTGTTAGGACGCCGGTAAAAGAAGAGCGCTTAATCAAAGTAATGTTCTGTCTATCATATGATTACTGCTTAACAAAGCGGACGGAGCTGTGATGGCATCATGATATATTTACTTGGAATTTAATTTCAAACACCCGTTCTTACCTGTTTGCAATTTCTTTTCTGACTCAACTAAACTGCATCATCAATGCCAACACACGACTACACGAGAAACAGTGAACAGATCGATGTATGTATTGTAACCGTATTCATCTTGGATTCTTGGCAAGTACAGGAACGGGCGCGGCGGAGCGCGCCAATCTACCTAGTAGTTCACATTTCCAAAGAAAAATGTTCCGGCCGTGGTCCAAGCCTCAATGAACTGTACAGCAAGTATGTATAGTATATTTTTCTCGTCACGCACGTATTTGGCACCCCAGAAAGGTGGCCCTCCTTCCTGAACATTCGAACGGATCGCCGCGCTAGCCCTGAACGGTTTGACTCGTCGTGACTGCCCTCCGGCCAGGGTAGCCCGGGACAGCAACACACCCCCGAGCGCCGCACGCGTCACCACGTGTCCCCTTCCTGAGCTTGCGCCGCAACGTGTCGCCGGACGTGTCACCACCCTCGCCGCCTCCGGTTCACCTCCATATAAACAAGGCACGATCCCCCGCCTCCATCCCCGGTGCAAGCTCACACGATCCTGTGAAACCTATCCACAATCGCTAGCTCACTCATCTAATCGATCCGACATCGATCTCCTCACCTCACCTCAGCTCACGATCTCGCCGGCTAACCGTCGACGCCGCTGTTGTCTATATGTCCAGGCTGATGGCCGCCATGCTGCTCGGTGGCGCGCGCGTCGCCGGCGCCGCCAAGCTCGCCGGCAACGCTGCCGTCAAGCAGGCTCTCCCCACGCCGGCGTGCTTCCTCCCGCCCCGCCCGCAGCCGGCGAGCTGGAGCCGCCTCTGCTTGCAGACCGCGCCAAGATCGTCTCAGGTATGCTCACCGCTGGGTCACACTCACTTGTGGCACGCTGACTTCTATGATTTTTTCTGAGATATGCACCGGCGCTGACGCGTGCGTGATCTGCTGGTTAGGCGTTCAACAACGCGCCGGACGACCGGAGGGACACGAGGGACAAGTACGAGGAGGCGAAGGACGCCGCCGGCGACGCCAAGGAGCACGTGAAGGATAGGGCGGGGCGCGCGGCGGACCAGGCGTCGGACATGGCGGGGAGAGCCAGGGACCAGACCAAGGGCATGGCGGAGGACGCCGCGGACACGGCCTCCCGGATGGCCGACAGGGCCAAGCACGAGACGAAGGGCGCGGCGCGGGAGGCCGGCGACAGGGCGGCGCACGCGACGGACCGTGCCAAGGAGATGGGCCACGAGGCGGCGGACCGGGCCAAGGAGATGGGGCACGAGGCGGCGGGCCGGGCGCAGGAGGCGGCGCGGGCGGCCAAGGACCGGACGGGGGAGGCGGCGGAGCGGGCGGCGGACCGGGCCGGCGAGGCCAAGGACCGGGCCGTGGAGGGGACCGTGTCGGCCGGCGAGAAGGTGGTGGAGATGACCAAGGAGGGCGCGGCGAAGGTGGCGGAGGCGGTGCAGGCGGTGGGCGAGAAAGCGAAGCAGGCGGCGCGGGGCACCTGGGACGCGGCCAAGGAGACGGCGCAGAGCGTGAGGGAGAGCGTGGTGCCCGACGCGGAGGACGTGGACGCCGCCGTGGAGGAGAGGGACCGGATCGCGAGGGAGATGGACAGGGTGGAGCAGGAGCGGAGCAAGAGGGAGGCCAGGGAGAAGGGCTCGGGCTTGCCTTAGGCGAGAAGTGGCTGGCTTCGAGCAAGCTTGCTTGCTACTGCCACAGTGCCACCCTCCTTTATTAGAGCTGAATTTCGCTTTCTCGCTAGTTGAATAATGTTTGGCAAAAACTTCATGCGTGTCATGTATGCCGATTTCGTTGTCTTGTATTGGTTAACATAGGGATGCAAGTATATATGATTTTGGGTTGATTTTGGGTCAGGGTCGACCTAAAACTTAGAAAAATGAACTAGAGTGGCATGTCATTTAAATAATTTAGAAGATGAAATGAACTAGAGTGGCTGATAAAAAACCCATTGGGTACCCACTTGCATCCTAGTTCAACTTGCATCCCTAGTTCAACACGTTCAAGCTCTGTAATGTAGCGCATACGAACTGCTGCTGATGTTTTTGTTTTTCTTTTTTTTTAACGAAGACGAGTGCGTTTTCTATTAATATAGCAGAAAAAAATATAAGACTACGGTCCTGCCAGGCCATAGGCAGGAAACAGAAAAGAAAAAGAAAATAAACTCGCCCGGTTGGATTGGGACATCAACACGGATTACCGCTCGACTACACACGTTGACCGGTTGGATTGGACATCAACACGGCCAACACACAACTCACAACGATATAAGGGACAACACCGCCGTGGCTTTCACCTACAACCGCACACTTGCGGGTATCGAATCACTTAAGCAAACCGGCGCCGATAAAGGAGCCTGAGGAGCAGACATCACCACACCAGAGGACCACCGCTGTGCAGGACCGACCGCCGCCGTGCTGCTGCACCTGACCAACTACCCGCCGACATGAAATCACCGAGCCCGAAGTAACTCAACGCGTGGGGGCCTCGCCACTTCCGCCGTCTCTCACGTGCGCGGGGACCTCCAACCCGCCACTCAGCACGCCTCGCTCTCGTATGCGGGGGCCTCAACCCCGCCACACGGCACCACGCTCCGGACTCGTTTCAAGGATTGCCGTCGAGGAAGCAAGAAGAGGTGCCCCGCCCCTCGGGAACTGTCTTAGACCTCCAGAACATCACCGTGATTCGAATCATCATGTTGTTTTCCCCCTCTCACATGACACCTCTATCAGGTCAGAAGACCGAAGATGTCGTCCGCGCCGTCTTCCGACGTTGTACCGTACCACGAGAGTTCAGCCGTGCTGGACACCCCGCCGCGGTCCGCTGCAGGCCAAGTCGTCACCAGATGTCGTTGCCGCAAGCGCCGTCCTTCAACGCTGTCCCGCACCGCACTGGAGGTTGCCATGCAACACCAAGCGCCGCTGAAACGCTGCAAGCAGCCAACAACATCCGAATGAAGACCGACGGCCCCCAACCGTAGAGCAGGCGTCTTGACGTGAGGTAGACAACCCCCATGTTTGCATGCCTTCGACAGATTTGTCACCACCAGCCGGAGTAATCGCAGTAGTAGGCCGGCCATATCGCTGGGTGACCGTGTCTCTAGAAACGACGCCTCCAAGGAGGTCACGACACCCACATGTGCCGCCGTCGCTCGTCCAGGGGCTGGACCGGGTTTTCACCCAGAGACTCGTGCAACATGGGTTCTAGCTCCTGAATGACGTCTTCAACAGGGAAAGCGACGCTCAAAGGCGCCGTCGTCAAGGGCTTTCGCCCGGAGTGTCGAGCCCTGCTGCACGCGATTGTCGTAGCCGGCTCAGCCGACACCACTGCTGCAGCCGTCCCAGCCGGAGGACGTCACTGTCGGAGCACCATTCCAAGCCACTGCCGAGCTCTATCACCAAGCCGTTGTCTTCACGCCGGCGCCGAATCGCCACCACCGTGGCCTCAGCCGCACCGCCGCGCGCGACATACCGCCGGCCCCTCCCCGTGCCGTGCCAACGCTTGCAGCCCACGCACGGCGTCCTGCCGCACCGGTCGTCTCCACGCTGGGCCTCCTCCTGCCGGCCCACGCGCGCGCCTTGCGCCTCCACCGCCGCTGTCCGGCAGCCCGCACGCCACCACCGCC
>OAMR01000093.1:959613-975579 GCA_900205405.1 Echinochloa crus-galli
TTCTCACCCTATGATTCAGCCAGCGCACCCACCTCTCCGTTCACTTTGCCCGCACACAGCATGCATGAAGGTATTCCACACAGGCCTCGATCGTGGCCTCATCTCGCCACGCCTCCGCATCCCACGACTGGCGGAGGTTGCGTCGGGCAGGATGAGTTTCCTTTCATATCGCTTCTTTTCCAGCAGTCATCCCATTGCATACAGTATTCTGACATACAAATCTGTCATGTTCTATTCCTTCTCAATGCCGGTAGGCTCATTATCTAAGATGGGCGTGGTTCATCCACGGAGCGAACCACAACCGGTCCATCAATCCATAGAGCGTATAAAGGAGCACCGGACTATCCATTTGTACTAGCTGATGATCCGTGGTGCCCCAATGGTTATTATGGATCAACACAATTTAGCTGCTGCTGCACCACCAACGGTCCAACGTCGACACCCGGCACCCGAAGTCTGTTGAGATGAGCAGGTCCCCAAGAATTCCAAGCTCCACGTGCTGGCTCCACTCTGATATCCCGGCCGTCAGTGACGCTATCCGCTCACCGGCCGACGATGAGCAGGTCAGACTCCGGTATCGTCTTCCGAATGACATTAGCCATCGTCGGAGCACCTGACCACGTGCTCCCTGTACACGAGCCGTTCTTCATCGACACACCGCCGGACAAACTCCTCCACCGCCTCCTCATCGAGCTTGTCCTCCTCAGCGTCGGCGTCGGCGTCGCCGCCGCCGCGCCGCTCCAGCGACAGCACGAACTGGGACACGGTGAGCCCGATCGGCGCGTCCTCCGCCATGTACGTCGCCAGCGCCCGGTCGTCCGACCCGCCGAGGAAGTAGAGCGCGACACGGTGGGGGAACCCATCGGCGGCGGCGGCGCCGGCGCCGGGCGCGGCGGAGAGGTTGCACCGGTCGACGAGGTGGCGACGGAGTAGGGGGAGTAGCTGACCACGTTGAAGTTTGCCACTGAACGGCGGCGCCGGCGCCGCCGGACGCGGCGCTCTCGACGGAGCCGTCGATGGCGATGCCATCTCGACAGGTACAGGCTCTCGAGGCGTGGATCGAATCGCTCAATCCTAAGGACCAAATGATTCCGAACCGCTGATCCATATTTAATTTGTGGTTTCCAGATGGAGCCCCGTTAGCATCGCTTTGATGAGACGGTTCGCCGGACCGATGGATCGATCCATCCCCTCTATACTGGTCACTAATCGAACATTATTATTCTGCCGAGGCAACAAATAAATGCTCCGTAGGTGGAGCTTGCGGCCCAGGGCCCTAATTCCCCGTCCCATCACCAGGCTTTTAAAAATTTTCTCTCCAAACTTTACTATTCACCTATCACATCAAATCTCTCTTCTCATGCATGGAGTACTAAACGTGGATAAATAAAAAAATTAGTTGGATGGTTTTGATGTACACGACGAGACGAATCTGCCAACGCTTGCAGCCCACGCACGGCGTCCTGCCGCACCGGTCGTCTCCACGCTGGGCCTCCTCCTGCCGGCCCACGCGCGCACCTTGCGCCTCCACCGCCGCAGTCCAGCAGCCCGCACGCCACCACCGCGGCCACCGCGCGCACGGTCGCGCTCCTCGGTGCCCGCGCGCCCGGTAGAAGACTACAGTACAGGGTTAGTGTACAATATAGATGTTAGTGTCAAGACTACAGTACAGGGTTCATGTAGAAGAAGAGGAGAACGCTTGCAAGATAGATGGGCTAGATCTACAATACGTGGTCCTTGATCTACAACGGTGAAAGGAGAGTTTATCTGAATATTTGCTGAACTGATATTTTTTAATCTATATACATTAGAAGCTCTCAGATACACAGGCTAGAATTTGTACACCGTACCTGTTATTGTCGCTAGATGTTTCAGGAGATTGGATATCTTAAAAGTACACCTATGTCCCACATGTCAGTGTCTTTTTAGACATTGCTACAGTACCACATGCCCTGAGAAATCGCCTAAGCTAGGAACTTTAATATAGAACTTTAATTTAGTTAGTACCTAATTTTTAAAATGAAAAATGTATTCCAGTACCCATATTTGGTGGGAGTGTTTGTTGGAGGCCAAAATGAACATCAAAGAGTTGCCTAAACATAGTTTGCATAATGCAGAAGAAATGGAAGCAATTGTTGTTCGGCCAACATCGATGTCCTCATAAATAGTCAAATAAAAGATCTCAAAAGTATCCAGAAAATAGTTCAAACTAACAGTTTTGGGACTTTGCTAAAATTTGGGAGGAAATAAAGACCCTCATCCAACAGTCCCCAAAACTTGGTTCCAAAAGGAAAAAATTAAGTACAGCCACATCAGCACTGATGGCTCCAGCCACTGATTTATTTTTTCCATGAAAACAAGAACAGACGTGGCCTCCTACGGTTAGTTTTTTCTTTGGAGGTGACTACATGGAGAGCCCTCTCCATATAGCGCTATCTGGAGAGCCCCCATAGTTACCATAATTAGATGTTCTTTGTCCGTACGGAAGTTAAAAAAGGAAAGCTAGCCTTCCGCCCGCCCGCCTGATTGAGTGTGCGGGCCCGCCTGATTGAGTGCGCGGTCAGGGGAGCGCTCGCGCCAAAAGTAGAGAGGACGCATAAAGTGTGTTAACAATGTGAACACAACCGGAAATAAATGCTGATGCCATTCCTAGGAGCCATCGTTGCTACTGCCCGTTCCCAGACGCGAATGTAAGCATGAACCCAGATAAAAAAAGGTGCGCCAAGAGACAATGATACGGATAATAATGCACATAGGAAGTGCTTGGTATTGTTTAGACAATGCAAGCAGGTGCACATACGGATCCTTTTTAACCACAAATCACAACTGATTCTTACAATAATTCAACTGCAACGATTTCACATCCAGAGAGTTTGGATCCTTTTTAACCACAAAATCACAACTGATTCTTAAGTAATTCAACTACATCGATTTCACATCCAAAGGGTTAACTAATGCATTTTACACAGAGCAAAGTACATGGCAAAGGATCTGTGAACATGTACATGTTTGTTTAGCCTATTTGCATGTTTACCAAGTAAAAACCAAGGGGTGGATATAGATCATTTCTTCTCCACTAGCTCTTCAGGAAAAAGACTACTACTCCTAGGCTTCAGATTTAGATATGTACCTGATGGAACATAGAAATGGATCAAATCATGGTAGGACAATGTTTACCAAAACAAACAAAAAGTGCTACAGTATCCGATGTGACATTTTCATTTCACTTTTTCTCTTTTCACATGAACTAAACACAATTCCCTCGGGCGCGTTTTCGCTAAGACCAGACCTTGCAGGGCCTAATCTAGCTTCTGCCCCCTAAGACCAGAGATAAATCACTGTAAAACAATTTAACATTTGAACAATGGTCATGGGTTTCGATCAGATTAATTAATTAATAGAAGTTAAGCCCTGACTGCACGATGAAGCTCAGATTATTTGGCTGGCGCGTCACCTAGGTCTAAAAAGAAGATTTCTTCCATAAGAAATCCAACACCCTTCTACTAAGATCTGCCTGCTATGACGGACATCAGGATTTGGTTGCCATGGTAGTTGAGCCTCTGAACTCAGAAGAATCAAAGAGTGAGTACCTGCTTGGTTGCCGGCCACAACCAGCCACGCTATAGTGCTGTGGCGCCGATTCTGGGCGCCACCCCCGACATGCTACAGTGCTGTGGCGGGGAACAAAGCAGGCCATAAGCCTGATCGTTGACAAGGGGAAGCACCCACCGAAAGACCGAAGGTCAAGTGTTCCGGAGAAAAATGGTTTTAGCAGAAGAATTAAAGTTTCAAGCCATCAGATCAATTTTTGCTAAGGGAGATCAGCACTTCAACAAATAAAGTTGGAAAATCACAAAACTTTGTTCTTTGCAAACCTTTCGCTTTGGCGGTCGATGACTTATGCTGAACATACCGTTCATTTAGTTGCCTGATAGCTGTTCACTTTCAGAAGAATTTCAATCAAAGAACACTACCATGCTTGAACCTCCTGAAATCAGAGGACGTAACGTGTCAGCTTACCGGTTTTAGCGCTACATGCCAGTGTCTTGCCATACGCCGATATGTCTTCGTCTTCTACTTTCAGAAATCGACCAAATTGCCAGTTCTATGTTAATTTCGGGAATTCAACCAATTAATCATGTTCCTGGACTCATTGAGGCCTCTACTTCTCCGATAAGCTTTTATATCGACCAAACTAAAATCCACACCTGCAAACAAAAATCCATGTCCGTATCCGCGCTCGTCACCCCATCATGGGTGGAAAATCATATCTGTGCCCGCTATCTGCGGATATCTCACATCCGCGGGCATACCCACGAGCTATATCTCAATAACAATATTTTAGCAAGCAAAAAATCATCTCAACGGAAATATTTCAACACACATTAGTAGATATAAATGCACACAACTAAAAAGATAATTATACAAGAGTTATAGTCTAAAGAGGACCATTGTTTACTTTGAACTTTATTATATACTAGAGGGATTAAGCCTACTCCCTTCGTCCCTTATTATCTGTCGTTTACGGTTCCCAAGAAACAACTTCGATTGAATACAAATAATATATATTAATATATATAGTAGAAAATAAATATCATTAGATAGATATTTGAATCTAGTTTTTTAACAATTTTTTTGGAGATTAAAATATTGCACATATTTTCTACAAATCGAATCTAAATCGTGGCACGGAAACCGATGGCGACAAATAAATAGGGACAGAGGGAGTACATGCTATCTATTAGAGCCGGGTTACGGATTTGTGGGCGGGGAAATTATTTTTCATGCCGTGAGGAAATATCTGTCGGGTTTGAGGCCATGCCCGTACCTGTGCCCGCGGACACAGACTTGAATCTGTATCTGTCTATCAGATTTTCTATTTACGGACCTGCGGATATTTTCTACCCGTTGCCATCTTGACTCGCATGTCTCCGCTTCAAGACACCGCCACCGCCCATCGCTGCCTCCTCGCCAATTCTCCAGCTGTGATCACATTGCTGTTCTGATACAATCCGTGATTTGCCATTCGGTAAGGGGCCCTTTGTACCCAAATTCCTCTCATTTTCTCCTTGATTTCCTTGGTTGATGCCGGTTGGGAAACAATTTTTGATTATCACCAAATAATGTTCCGGTTGAAAATCAATGTAACGCCTATGCGAGGAACCTTGTATACATTTGATGGGAGCACATCGAATGCCCTTGATGCTTGAAGTTACCTGTGTCACAACTTTTTTTCGATTGGAATAATATGGTGAAACCTTTTCTTGAATATTATTGAACAAAGGGCAATCACTATTTTCTAATATTTTGAAACTCAACTGATAATAAATATTGGATTTGCATGGACAAGATGCGTTAATTTTCTCATTGATTTTATATGACGCTAAAATATTGGTTATGTGTCAAATAGTTTATCAGAGAATTGTCCGATAATTTTAGTTTATTAGTAGAATGCGCAATTAAAAAAACATAGTAAACATGACTTTTATCCTTTCAAATTGGATTCTTACGTTATTTTTTTAAAAAAGCAGAGTATCCTAAGTATTTTAATGAGTTGTTAAATTCTATAAATTTCATGGTTTCTTGAAATTCTAATCTATCTATTATACTATAAATAGAACTAGATTTGAAAACACTTCTCACCAAAATTAGGCCTACCTCCCACCTCACAAAGGACCCATCTGTCGGGAAATTTGATTGATGAATCGTCAGGGGGGGGACACTCTTGCGTTGATTTCCCCCTCAAAACTCAAAACTTTTTTCACCTAAGACACCCGCAGGTACTCACGTACCCAAAGGACCCACAATTCCACCGCGATCCGTTATCATGTATCGCTAATAGACAATAAATTAGAGAGTTTTTTCATGTAAATAAAGATTAACTATTTCAAAAATGATGTGCATCTAGATTTGAGAATATCTAAAGCTCTCTATATATGAGAGAGCGAATATAAAGTATTTTTAAAAGCGCTTCGCATGACTGGTCTGTTTATCATGGTCCACTTAAGTGATATTGTTTTAATACCTACGTATCATCAATAAACATGTGTGCCGCACGTGCATTCTTGCTAGTGAAACAAAACAAACTTGTAATTTATAAGAACAGGGCGATGACACGCACGACACGGTAAACCCTAGGCCCGAGTGCCTGTTTCTGCGGCTGCTCTGCCATTCAGACGGATTTCGCCCTTCGGTTGTCCATCTGACTCAGGTCCATACAAGTATATCGAAAGGCAATCCCCTGCTGCTTTTATGTGTTGTAATTATCTCCAGATGTTTGAGATTTGTATGGTGCCATCTACCCCATCTTTGATGCAGATCTGAGGAAGGTCATACGGTCGATTTGGATTGGGACTGCGGCCTATCGCTGCTATTTTTCTTTCCGATTTCAAACATTTTTCTTTTCGGTTTCAAATATGTCGATGGGACTATCATGGGAGACTTTCCGATTTCAAATATTTTTCTTTCCGGTTTCAAATCTGTCGATGGGAGACGTGTAGAGCTTATTTTCCTATTTCTTTTCTTTCTTTTGAATCAGGATTGAGTGGTCTGTAGCATCTGATTGACAATAGAGATGAGCCTCCGGCGTTTTCTGAATGCTGTCACCCTCAACAGTGAGCGCCGCATTTATTCGCTTCGCCGCATGGACATGGCGCGCCAGCACTTGTTCTACCCTGCGACACCAGCAGAGCAGGAGAAATTAAGTTTACAAAATATGGAGAGGATCCAGATACCACCACCGAGCGTCAGTTTCCTCCCAAATCCATCCGCTTTTAATGATATATCGAAGATGCATAGCTTGGGCCTTTCTGAGAACAAGATCATCTGGATAGACCAATCTGGCCTCTCCGTCCTCTATGACGCAGGCTTGGATACCTCCGTCGTAATGCCCAGCCTCCACACCCCAAAGTGGCGCCCCGTTGCTTTCTCCATCCCTGATCCCGATGAGCAAGAGGACAGCGGTGGCAAGCTCTATATCATGGAGAAGTCACTCAAGCCGCCCCCAGAAAAAGGACAATTCGAGGCCTTTGTCTACACTAAGCCCGACGTGCTGGACTTTGAGAAGTCCTGGTGCCACCAGTTGCTCCCGCTGCCGCCCTTTGTCCTCGAGCCAGGTTTCAAGGGCACCTGGATCTGCTCCCAGGCCATTCTAGGCAGTGGTTCCCACCTCTGCATGTCCTTTAGGGGCATCGGCACATACTGCTTTGACACAGCCACGAGGGAATGGAGCCACGCTGGTGACTGGATCCTGCCTCTCTATGGTAAGGCTGAGTATCTTCCGGAGTTCAAGCTATGGTTTGGCTTTGGCGAGGATCGCCTTCCGGTTGTTTCTGATCTCTCCACCGCCCTCAATTGTGAGAAGCCAGGGTTATGCGCTCTCTCAGGGTATGATTACTGCCCGCCGGATTGGAACCCGATTGGGGAGCCCCAATTCCCCCAAATTGTCAGTCTGGGCTCCGGCAGGCTGTGTATCCTTGACTACTACCAAACTATGGTCAAGGGTGCCTATGGCTGGGATGGCGAGCCAGTAGTTGATGAAGAACTTGCTGTGTTCACTGGGGTGGAGTTGCTGGATTGTGGCGATGGCAGTGGCAAAGGAACAGGGTTCCGGATGATGAACCACAAGTCCGGAATCTATATGTCAGACGACACTGCAATCATCGAAGCTTTGCTCTGAATATATGCTGCTTCAAATAAAGCTCTGCGGGGTTTTCATCTTTTGCTGTTCCTCTCCTTGTGATGCAGTATAATGCTTGTTTTAGCAGTAGCACTTGTGCTCTGTATTAGACCATCATCAAGCTATTTATTTGTGCACTTTTCTGTACTTATGTAATCAAGTAACAGTTTAGTAGCAGTATTATGAGGGCTCTCATGTTGACATGCGTTGAGATGAGCTTCCAAACATGTTTTTTTTTCTGCTGGTTCCATCGCCATTAGAATTTTTCTCAAGTCTCTTCTGGTTCTTCCATCATGTTGTACAAGTCTATCATGATCCTGGACAAGTCTAAGAAGTCTCTGTGTTCTTATAACTTATGCATGATACGAGGTACTGTACAAGTCCAGTGTGTGACTCTGTGTTCCAGTTTCCTTGTAACTTCTGTGTGATCCTGTACAAGTCTACTGCGTGGCTCTGTGTTCTTGTAACTTCTGCAAGCACTGTGTAACAATTGAGGATCTGCCGCTTAGTTCATGTTGAAAAAAGTGCATCATCGTGTGCTTGTTTATTTAAAGAAAAAACTGTATAATGGGGATCATCTCATGATGTTAGAATCAAGTTCAGTGGGTTCATCGAATGTGCCTTGGCTACTATAGAGTGCATGCTAACCATTTATCTATATTCCTCTTGTTCAACCGGAACACTCACGTTCTTTCGTTTTTATCTTTTTTTGGTTCTTTCGTTTTTAGTCTTTTTTGTTGTTGTTTTTGTTTGTGTGTGTTGGGGTGTTTGGAGGAGGGAGGGCATCCTCATTAATGGCTGCAAAAGCACAATTCCACTGTGTTAGTACTTTTGCCTTAGAAAAGACTAGATGTCATTTATGTAATCTGTTACCATGCCTATATTTTTGTCAATAGAATGCTAGCTTGGTTTTTATGACTTATTTTTCTATATGGTTATTATATGTTCCATGTGAATTGCGGTGACTTACTATATTGCTGAAAAGTGAAAAACTCCAATCCCAGAAAACTCGAACAAATTTCTGGAATATATGATATTCAATATATTGGTCAAATTTTCAGGGGAAATTTCTGTTCCAATATTAGAGGTGCAGTTTGGGGCTTGTTCATTCTTGTGAGTTTTTAGAAACACTTTTTTTCTTGTTAGCTTTTGGAAGAAATAGACACTGCTGAACAAACAATACGAGGACATGCAATCGCACTTGTATTAGTATGATGTTTCACGCCGATATCATTGCTCGACCAGTTGATCAATTTATGATAACTCACAAATTGCACTGTTTTAAGTATAAATAAACATAATACACATACATGATACATCACAATTATATACTCTTCCAAAAAAAACTATATAATCATATATGTGTGTCCCGTGAAGATTCTGCCATGTATCATTCTTTTGCCTCTGCCATGAGGATCATGTGGCCAACAGGTTTCTACTGAGATCTGCATGTCGTGATGGCATCAGGATTAGTTCACGGCATCAGGATTAGTCTGCTTTGGACAGTAGAGAGCCTCTGGAGCTTATAGGACAAACCTTGTTCAGAGACTTTCATCGATCGTACTGGTGATTGCTAGTCAATCAATCTGACAATATAAAGCACCCACCCAATGATTTGCAGTCAAGTGGTCGCAAAAAAAAATGATTTGCAGTCAAGCATTATGGAAACGAAAATGATTTGAGGCGAAGAATTTATGGGAAAAGTACCTACGCAAATAAAGGAAAGTAATGCATCGTATAGTACTTCAGCCGGACATGTCGGCCGATCATTTATGCTAATCATAAGTGGTCAAAGAACTACTGCAGAATGTGACAATGACAAGGTGTTCAAATATAGCCATCTAGTATGTGTTTTTGTCTAAATTTGCTGTTCTAGAGCTACAAATATATATCAGTAGTATTGTGATTCATGTACTCACATCTATACAATTCCCCTAGGAACTACTAAGCCGTCCCTCGCCTATCCCCGCTTCAAGAAACCGCCACCGCCCGCCGCCGCCTTCGGCCTGTTCTCCTTTGCGGCCCTTTCCTGGCCTCCTTTCGCGAATTCTACCAATTTTATCTTTTGCTGTTCCTCTCCGTGTGATGCAGTATAATGCTTGTTTTAGCAGTAGCACTTGTGCTCTGTATTAGACCATCATCAAGCTATTTATTTGTGCACTTTTCTGGACTTATGTAATCAAGTAACAGTTTAGCAGCAGTATTATGAGGGCTCTCATGTTGACATGCGTTGAGACGAGCTTCCAAACATGTTTTTTTTTTCTGCTGGTTCCATCGCCATTAGAATTTTGCTCAAGTCTCTTCTGGTTCTTCCATCATGTTGTAGTCAAGTACAGGATCATGCTGAGGCGTCGAGCAGCTGGCTTCAGGAATGACTTCCGCTCTAGGCGTGTAGTCTGCCAGGAGAGGAACATCGAGGGAGTAAAGGCTGCCATTTGGCGCTGTGATGATCTTCACAGGGGTCGGAGGCTCTTCGTCAGAGTCGACATCGTCTTCGCTCTGTAGGGATAGCTCTACTGCCTCCCTTTGTATGAATCTTTCGAGGCCTTCTATCAGGAGACGCTCAAATACACTATGGTGCTCCTGCTTCTTGTCTTTGTACCCATATCTGTGCACACAAGACTTAAGTGTTAGCAGACATTTTGCAGTTGATTCATACTGAAGCTTAACAACAACTACAGCAGTTCATAACTGGATGATCAATTTAACTACAGTGCATTGCAATTAACAACCTAGCATGGTTAAAAGGTAAGCTTTGCATGGACCAAAAAATTATCTTCATGTCAGCTTACCTGGCTATACAGCGGAACATGTGATAGCCCCTTGAGCATACACGTTGGAAAAGAAACCTTTCACTTTGGGGAACCACAGGAACCGGCACATTCCTAATACAGACAAACACTATTATAGAGTGTATTGCAGGAAGGGAGGTCAGAAAATGACCAAAAATAGCAGGAACTCCTTTCACAATATCACTGCAGACTAGGCCTAGTCCAGGAGCCCTGATGGTACCAAGGTTGGGCCCCAACTTTCTCATTAAATCCTTTGAAAGCTTCTGCTTGACTTCACTATCATACTTTAGTTTGCTCCCATAGTTCCATATAAACATAATCATGAGTAGAACAGATGCAAAAATCAGCAATGCCCAACCCCCATCTCCAACACTACTCAGAGCTGACGAGAAGAAAATCAGCTCCAAGAGGAGGAATGTGATAACAAAGGACAGAACCTTAATAATAGTAGACTCCCATATTAGAAGCATTATTATTGTAACATAAACTGTGGCCATTATCATCACGCCAAGCTCCGCTATAGCTGTTCAAGACAGAACTGTGTCAGAGAATCAGAAATTAAGCATATTTAATAACAGAGGAATAAAACTACTGGCATCAAAAGCATAAGATTATTATTACCATATGCATTGCCAACATCATATATGTTTCTGAACAGAACAATAAATCCCAAGCAGGAAACCAATAGGAACCAATTTACAACGGGAATGTATATCTTAGCCATAAATTTTCGAGATGTATGAACAATTTTCAACCGAGGAAAACAACCAAGTGCTATGGACTGCTTTAGGCACTGGAATATAGCAACAGTCATTGTCCTACTGGCAATTAGTGCAGCCAAGTTCGCCAGTAAGAAAACAGGCCAGAAAACTCCACCTGCAAAGAGAAGACAGCTTAATAAGTCAAAGTACATAGCTCCTTGGGATTGGTTAAAAATAAACAAAACCTCTGGAATATGTGACACAGGCCAAATGAAAGTAGAAAATCTGACTGATCTAAGCAGCTAAATATTTACATAACATGTGGAAGAAGTATTATTGGAATATATTCATAATAAGATGGCAGCTAGACTAAATGGTCAGACACATTCAACTTACTTGGGGTAGAAGAAAAGAAGACCTGCTCAGATGACTTTGGGTGGGCAATGAGAAAAGCAGCTTGTCCTAGATACGCCAAGACAAGGCAAGGAAGAACAAGAAGCACAAACATATACTGCAAAGTAAAATAAAACCTTACTAAGTACATACAGATCAAATAGGTGTTTACAAGAAAATGTTAGCTGTGGTAGCATATAGGAAGGAGCAAATGAATTGAGGTTCTCATAGGCTTGCAGATAATACCTGAACATATCTTACAGGAAAGTAACATAGATTTGAAAAGATTGCCTCGGATCCTGCAATGTAGTTTGGATAAGCTTAAAAGTGAGTCTCTTGGAATGAGAAAAAATAAATGCTCTTCTAATCACTATTTAAGACGAAGTTCTGAATACGATGTACACAAGTAGACAACCAAAAGAAAGTTGGGCATTCGGCTGATTATAGATCAACAAGCTAAGATCATTACCTGTTGCACATAAAAGACACCCACCAAGGGACAGCCAAGCCTGAAAAGGATTCCTCCCAAAATAATAAATGATGTAGAGAGGATTAAATGCCTTAAATGCTGTTGCTCCATATAGAGTCAGATTGTATATGCCAATTCCTCCAAGACAACAAAACCATACAAGTAAAGAAGGGCCGAGTGCAAACCCCACTTTGCTAGTGGCATACCTCTGCATACTAAATAATATTACAAGAAGTCCAACTGAAATCATCACCACAACATCTGCAAATAATGTTTGATGAAAATAGGGTTAAGCAATAATTATTAAAAAGCTACCTTTTGTACTATAGATACAATGAATTTTAACCCAAAAAAAACAATCACCTTGCGAGGTATTTCGTATCCCGACTTTCAAGCCACTGACAGCAGATAACACTACATGCAGAGATAAATAATTATTTTTTGCATGCACAAAGGTATTATTTAGTAGAAAAATAAGGTTTTCAATTCTATAGAAAAGACAATATATTCATTCAATGGCTAGTTTGTTTTTTATGATTATTCCACTAACAAAATGTCTAAATTGAAACTAAAATATGCATAAAATGAAAAAGAAGTAAACCTGACATTGCTGGTGTGATAACTCCATTTGATATGAACATGGAAGTCCCAAACAACACTAAGCCTAAGAGCAACTTCTTTAACAACAATGACGATTCAAGTTTCTCTTTCACTTTTATGGATCTCTCAAGCTCTGCTGTTGGAAGCTTGAGTCGGAAACTTGACATTCTCTTCTCAGAATGTACTTGGTTGGGAATGAGACTCACTTTTGCATTTCTACATATCAAAGAATACAACGCAAATATACCGCCTGCGGAATCATAGAACCAATGGAAGATGTAAGCCTCTGACACACTTTTGCTCAAGAAGCTTAACATGATCAACTCAATTCACAACCTCGCATATACCTTCACCGTCATCATTGGCCCAAAGGACAACCAAAACATATTTCACTAATGGCATCAAAATCAGAGTATACAGAACAAGTGAGAGTGCTCCAAGTACATCCTCCTCTCCACGAATAGGGTACTTGTTAAACATGACATCAAATGTATATAATGGACCAATTCCAATATCTCCAAATACCACAGCAAGAGTCTGAAGAGCAAGAAACATTGTCCTGCCAAAATCAAACTCCTGCACATGTAAATGAAATAACTAAACCATATGAAAGATAATGAGGAAACCATGATCAACAATGGCAGGCATTCTGTAGCAACTGGAAATACATCAGGACCTATCAATGGGCACCAAATTTCTTAAGTGTCCAAAAATAATTTTGTATCTATTTGACGTCCACAGAAAATATTGTGCTTGCAATATATTTCAGATCAAGAGGTTGACTTCATAATTCAAGTTCATCCGATGATAAATATTCAAATAATAAAATGATATTAGAATGGATGTGCTTGAAATAATTGTTAGTGGATTGTACTTTTAGAAAGAAACATAGCCCATTAAAATTGCAACCACCTGAAACATTATTGAACATTTATAATAACTTCCTGTAAATTCTTCGGTTCAAAAAAACTTCCTGTAAATTCAGTTTCCAATGTTTCCCTATTTACGTTTGCATTTATGGATTCATTAACTACAGGTACTGTTGCACATATGTGCTTCAACTTTGTATGAACCAAAGGAATGTTGTCTCTGGGCAGTGTTTCTTTAGAATGGAAAAATATTTCCACCCCGTTTGACCAATAATTAAGGGTATCAAATAAAGTCAGTTTACAAAACTAACTTCAAAACCTCGGATTAATTCGCATGACCTAAGATCTTTGACCGCACGATTAGAGGATAGTTGCTGTAGCATTAGCATTTACTGTAGTAAATCATGAGTTAATTAGACTCATTAGATTCGTCACGCAAAGTTACACCCATCCTTAAAAAGTTTTGCAAATAGACTTCATTTAATACTTCATGCATGCAAGATTCCCTTGAGAAAAATATTTTTGGATGGGAAAGAAACACGGTCCTGGCAAGACGAGCTGTGATTTCTTAATTTTGTAAACGCTGTGTCTCCTAGGTGCAGGTTGGAGAAGTAAATCGGCGTACAGAGTACATGTGAATGTGGATTCTAGGAAATATAATGAATACACTGTACTTGATCTTAACCACCAGGTCAATCTATGCAGTTTTTCCCTTTCCCAACCGACTAGCTACAAATCGAGAAATCCTTCCACTCCAACCAAACAAATACGCACATATTAATTACCATTCTAAGCGCACAGCAGACCCACCTCAATCACGCGACAGAGACAACACGAGCGCAACAAATGCGATAAAGGAATGTAACCACCCGTGGCAAGCCCCCTCACCTCGTAGTCCTCGAGCTGCTGCGCCTGCGCGACGGAGACCTCGTTGCCCTCGACGTCGAACCAGTCGACGGACGGCACGGTCCGGATCAGCCTCTTCCTCCCCTCCTTCTCCTCCTCGTCGTCCTCGTCCTCGCCGTCCTCGTCGTCCTCCGACTCGAAGCTCCCGCCCCTGCCCACCGCCCCGACGGCCGCGGCGCCCCCGCCGCCGCGGTCCTCCTCGTCGTCCTCCTCCGTGGACACCCAGCGCCACTCGAGCGACGGCGCCTTCCGCATGCCGCCGCCGGCCGCCGACGACGACTCCGCCGACGACGCCATTACGGGCTAGGGTTGGGTCCCGATCGGATCGGGAGGGCAGGCCAGGCCAGGACGAGGAAGCTGGTATAGAAAAATTCCGTTTCGTGGTTGCGTGTGGCGGTGTGGGGTGGTGGAGGAGAGAGGGGCACAGCGCGAGAGAGAGGAGAGGAGGGCGGGGGAGCGAGAAAACCGGGAGCCGGAGGGTGGCGAGGCGGACACAGGCAACTGGTTTTGTTCGCGGACGGAGACGGGGGAGGAGCAGTGCCGCTGAGATGGCAGCACGTGGGGATCACATGAGTTGCTCAATTACTATAGCCGTTTAGTTCTCAAATTTGGTATTTTGATCAAATTTGGAAGTTTGGGTCTCTTCTTAATCATTACGTCACTGTATCATTTCATTTGTAGTATATGCGAAAAGTTATTTAAAAATAGAATCGTCCCATAAATGTTATGATATTTTGATGTGATGGAGAATCTTTTTTCATAATGAATTTGAGAATTGCTTTTCGAACTAAATAAACCTATTTTTCTCAAGTATTTTGTGTTTTTTTTTGCAAGGACTCGAGAATTTTTAAATAGATTATTAACCTGAGATTCCTTTAATTGTGAAACAAAATCATTTGAGGGCTTTCTCTGCACCGCACCTGGGCTGCTCTGCGTGCTATGAGCCTACGGCTCACACCTCACATGAGTTGTTCAATTATTTTCCTCAAGAAAAGTATTTATTTTGCATTTTTAGGAGGACTAAAAAAACATATCTCAATAGTTTAATCAGAGATTTCTAATTTGTTGTACAAAATCCTACAATAAATGCCCTCCAGAGATCCACGTCAGAAGCCAGAAGGAAGGCAGTATTGCACTGGTGAGTCGTTCATCTGGTGTATCAATGAATATATTCTTCAGCAGTAACCATTTCAATTTGGGTTGTGTTTAGTTTCCCATCACATCATCAAAATTCCTAAAATTCTCTTTCCAAACTTCACTATTTACCTATCACATCAAATCTCTCTCCTCATGCATGGAACACTAAATGTGGATAAATAAAAAACTAATTACATGGTTTTGATTTACACGACAAGACCAATCTTTTGAGCCTAGTTAGTTGATGTACAAACTTTCACCCCCTCTTTTTACAACTAAACACATCCTTGGAGACTTGAGGTGGACGTGCCACTGTTGCCATATTCTGTGATAGTGCTCGAAGGTGAAAAGATGAAGTCAATCAACCCATTGTCTCCTTCCGTGGCTGAGTACCAGATCCTTGAGTACAATCTGAATATGT
>OAMR01000093.1:996736-1016709 GCA_900205405.1 Echinochloa crus-galli
ATTCACCCTCCCAATTCTAACATCTAAACAAGCCTAAAGATTTGCTGCCTGCTATCACGTACAAAAATTGATGCATGCCTGACAGCAGGTAGACAAACACGGCATCGCCTCTCACGTTGCCGTTGGGTAAGCTTTGGGGATCCCCGTGGTTTGCCCAGTCCATACCCGCCAGTACCACGTTTATAAAAGTCAAATTAGCTTATTCGGACACTATCCAAAATAGTTTGCCATGAGCCACATGTAAAAAGAGTATCCATCGGCCAATTTTTCATTTTTATTCATCGGCAATTTTCTTTAGTAAATGCACGATAATTTTTATTTTTGAAATGAATAGATTATGCATTAGTACCATCGTTTATGATTTCACTATTGAACATGGTACATGCTTGGGAAGAGAGACGTATTAAAAAGAACAAATATACAGCAGATGTTTGCTATGGACTTCATGGATATATGCATCCGTCCGATCAAACAGTTGCATGATGTCCTGTATAATAACCATACTCGGTACCTTGTTGGCGCCACATAATGGAATCCGACAGAATGGTAACTGTCTAGAGTCGTTACTTCCTTATATGTTGTTAATTACAAAACCCACGGTATTAATTTTTCTTACTATAGATATATATTTCCCTTACAGAGGAGTTTACAAGGAAGTAAGTGAAGAAGTGTTTCTAAATATAAATTATAGTGTATCCGGTGTACATTTCCACCATTATTAAACATTTGACTATCTGTTATTCTGATGGAACTTCATTGTGGTAGAGGCATATGATGATGGCGCTGGCTGCTGCCCATGGCTGCTGCTGGCGTCGGCCGGACCGGAGTCTGTGTTGACGCCAGTGGCGGACAGAAATCATTTTGACGTCTAGGGCCACTTATCAAAGCGATAGATTACCAAAATCCTCCCACGTGACAATATAACGGTAATACAATCCTCCCACATGATAATATAATGGTAATACGGTAAGATAGCGCACAAAAGCAAATAAAATCATGATTTCGAGTATATCTCAATACGGGCGTCGGCACAGGCGTGCAGCAGCACAGGGCAGCAGGCCAAGGCAGGTACCCCGTGTGGGCGCCTGGCAGGCGGCGACGTAGGCGCGTAGCTACGCTGGTGCGGGCGTGCGGCGGCGGCACAGGTGCACAGCCGCGCTGGCATGGCGGCGCTAGGGTTATACGGCGGCCTGGCGGGAGCTCGGGGAGTCGGGGGCTAGCGGGCAACTCGGTAGGGAAAGAGCGAGGCCACGAGGGAGAGATGCGCTGGGGTGGTAAAGGGTCCTAAATTTTTTACTAGAAATTTTAATGATCGGGTTCAATTAGGGCCCGGCCAAAATACTACTAGTTTTTGAGCTAAAATTTGTTGGGGTCAAGTTGGATTGTAAAAGAGAGAAAGGGCCATGATCCGTTACCAGTCGTACCTAGGAGAGATGGTGCTGGGCCGCTGGCTGCTGGGTCCAGTGAATTTGGGCTTAGGGATAGGGCTAATTCAGATAAAACATAATTGAGCCAAAGAAAATTGAAGATACTATGAAAGGTTTTTCGGGCCACGCCTAGAGCCACGGCCCTAGTGGCCCTAGGCGCCTATCCGCCCCTAACCAAGAACAATCCACCGCCACCGGAGCCTCGGCTGCTGTCGTGGCCTATGAAACACGCACATATTCTTTCAGTCGAACTTCAAGAAGCAAGCGGCCGGTTCCTTTTGTGCACTAATTGCTTTCTCCTTTCACAGATGAACATCTACCAAACTTCTGCTGCTGATTTGGAGGAGCACACCTTGAATTTAGGAGGGTGAATTTGGGAGTATAATGTCATTTCGTAATCATTGCGTCACTATAGCATTTCGTTTGTATTTGTAAAAAAATGTCTAAAAATTGATTAATTAGGCTCAAAATGTTCGTCTCGTAGAGCACAACAAAACTATACAATTAGTTTTTGATTTCATCTACATTTAGTATCATGTTATGACATTTTGATGTGACGAGGAATCTTCTTTTCGCATAGTAAATTTGGAAGTTGCTTTTTGCATCTAAAGAACAAGCGACAGATACTGCCTGTCGTACATTCTGGACAGCACCGGCCCTGGACGCGGGCAAGCGGGGCGGCCGGGTCCGCACCCGCAGGGCTGGCGCTGAGGTCCAAGTCCAACCCCGTAGGCGCTGAGAAGTGAGAACCGCGCCGGCAAGGCTAGCGCTGAGGTGAGGAACGTAATGCTTAGTTAAAAAAAAAAGGGAAAAGTCTATCTTACAACCTTCAACTATGACAGCAGTGCGATTTTCAACCTTGAACTATAAAACCGGATAACAAAGGCCATTCAACTATCAAAACCGTGCAAATTTAGCCATTAGGGTGGTTTCA
This sequence comes from Echinochloa crus-galli, assembly GCA_900205405.1. Lineage (NCBI taxonomy): Eukaryota > Viridiplantae > Streptophyta > Magnoliopsida > Poales > Poaceae > Echinochloa > Echinochloa crus-galli. Next base: position 999,098 of record OAMR01000093.1, read on the forward strand.
AATGTAGTTTTGTATTTTATAAAAATTAAAAATATTTAAAATTAAACTAAAAAATTCATAAGTAATTCATTTTAAGTCAAAAAATACAAAATTGGTATATTGGATTTTTTTTAATTTTTTACAAAATGCAAAACCACCTTTGAAACCACCCTAAGGGCTAAATTTGCACGGTTTTGATAGTTGGATGGCCTTTGTTATCCGGTTTTGTAGTTTAAGGTTGAAAATCTGATGTCATAGTTGAAGGATGTAAAATGGACTTTTCCCAATGCTACGAATGCTAAGTGCAGCCTGTTTAAAAATTGGAATAATTTTATTTCATACACCATAATGTTTTCATGGCGGTGAACCACCACGAACCTTTTTAGGTATTTCGTGTCAACTACCTTTATGAAATAGTTTGTGCCACCAGGTTTTCAAAATTATTTTCATGAGAGCCAAATATCATTAAATGTCGGCCATTGATGTTTTTCGTGAGTGTCTCTAACTCTCAATGGCCCTGTTTAGTTCCCGGTCACATCATCAAACTTTTAAAAATTCTCTCTCCAAACTTCACTATTCATCTATCACATCAAATCTCTCTCCTCATGTATGGAGTACTAAACGTGGGTAAATAAAAAAACTAGTTAAATGGTTTTGATGTACACGACGAGACGAATCTTTTAAGCCTAGTTAGGTCATGATAAGACAATGTTTATCACAAACAAACGAAAAGTGCTACAGTGTCCGATGTGACTTTTTCACTTCACTTTTTACCTTTTTTCCAGGAACTAAACACCCCCAATGACAGATTTCATTTTCATGAGAGCTAGTGCCTTCATGAAAATAGCATCATTTTTCATAAGTTCATGCTTCCAGGAAAATAGAAGCATAAAACCTCATATGACACACAAATATGCACATATATGGTCCAACATCGATACAACAAACATATGCATGCATTAAGATAGCATACAATTGAAGTCCTAGGATGCTATACCATACAATTCCTGATGCTATACCATACTAATACTTCTACTACTATTCCGTGCGGGTACTTGCAATCATTTGGTGATCAAGTCCTGATGCTGCACGGCTGGAGTGGAGCTGAGCTACTCTTTCCCCGGCGTCAGGGCAGACATATATATAGCAGAGCCCGTCGTCGATCGTCTGCCAGCTTGAAGAGGTGAGGAGATTGAAGGCCGAGAAGACAGGCGGCCGGAATGGCTGGCCATCCCCCATGGGACAAGGACGCGGAGCTCCGGTGCTTATACAAGCACCGGGCCATCCTGGACCCAATGTTCGGGAAATCATCGGACGGCGTAGGACGCCAGCGCTCGTGGCTTAAGGTCACTAAGCGGTAAGCTTCTTATCCATAAAACAAACGTCTCTCATATGCTCCGATCACGATCTGCTGCTCGGAGTACGCATCATTTTATTTTAATATATAAAAAAACAAAAACCCATTTGGCTCCAATTTAGTTTAGAGAAGTTTTGTTAGGCCAAACAAACTGTTGGTGTATAAATTGTGGCCCATATGGCCCATGTGTTAGGCCCATCTAGAGACCAACACTCTATGAGCACAAGTCCACATTGTCAATTCACATGAGGCCAACACAGTCATCAAGAGAAGTATAAAAAAAACACAGTCATCAAGAGCAAACCTGCAAATTTAGAGATCCAGGTTAGAAATTTCTGTAGGCAGCCAAACACCTGGAACAAACGATACTCCACACGCGGCTTGGGGCGGTTTTATTTCAGCACTCCATATCCACTAGTGGTTTTAGAAGAGGGTTCTAGTATGGGACGAATATGCCTTAAAGGCATATAATACACACACAAGAACATGGGAGTATCTTACGTCAATTAAAGATTGCCTTTATGTCCGCAAGCACTAAGGAAGCCTTTTGCAATCGAGAACTTCTGGTGATTTGGGACCGACGTCCTTTTAAATTTACGATGATGTTGGATAGTTTAATAATAGTGAACTAGCCAGTGCCATGTCGTATATGCAGATCGTTTTATTTACATTTACAGCCGTTCGAATTCAAGATTACACTTGAACAAACTCTCATGGAACTTCCCGTTATATTAGAGTTTCTGTTTGGGCTTCCCATTAACCTAGCAATGTCATAAAATTAGCATTACATACAGGGCTAATTCACTATTACTTTGGGTCCTTTGCTAGGATGGCTAAGGATGGTTTTCAGCTAAGAACAACCGCCGATTGCTCCAGTAAATTTCGGAATTCTTCCCGATACCCAGAAGCCAAGGAGATGTTTGCACAGATGCTAGCAGCTGCCGGTTTGGTCGACATATTCAAAGAAACAACAGGAGAAGAAGAGGAGGATGAGGAGCCTCTCAATGTTGACGGCCTCATGCTCCTCGCCGAAACAGCAACCAAAGAAGCAACAGGAGAAGGAGGAGGAGGAGCCTCTCAATGTTGACGGTCAATTTACTACCCATGTATAGCTTAGGTCCAGATAATCTCTAAAGTATTAGATAGTCTATTTAACCCCTTCTTTTGACAAATCTGGATCAAACACACGTTTAATTGTAATCTTAAAACTGCAGCCGGTTTTCAAACTGGTTTTCCTGACTAGATTGCTACATTGGCGCCTACAAGGTAAATTATCTTTACATCCATGGAGCCCCCTCTGCCTCCCGTGGCATCGACCCCTGCCTCACTTTGCATCGCAACTGCCTCTTGTGCATTGACGGCAGCAGCCCTGCATACCAACGTGGCTTTAAGCGCTGGTGGATGGATCAATCAGGCAATTGTTCACAGGGCAGACGAGTTGATAGACGAGATGGACGATGGTGAGTTTCCTAGCTAATATGTGGTTCCAATTAATCCAACCAACACATTATTACAATTGAGCTGAGAGAGAGCTGCGGTGAAAAATTTATAGCGTGCACCATGTATACATGTCTGTAGCAGATTTGTAGCTCATGTATAGCATGTCGCTCCCTACGAAGCTGAGTACTGTCCAGATTTAATCTTAAACATGTGCACCATGTTACGCTCTGACTGCTAGAACTGTGGCGGCGGCGCCGCGGGGGAGGGGCATGAGCCAGGCGGGGGCGGCTTGGCGGTGCCGGCGGCGGTTAGGATTTCGGGGTTTTGGAGGGGTGGGGGTTACAATGGTCACCGGCGGCGGGGGCGGAGAAGCCGTCAGGTTAGGAAGGGTGGGTCGGCGTGGCCGGGACGAACGAGGCGATATTATCTAAAAATTTCGACGGTCGATAGACAAAAAAACACATACGCTTGACGCACCTCCACGCATGCGCGGTGAAGACGACGCAAAATTGATCTGCCATCAAACTAACCGTGTTTTCGAATCGAAAAAGAATAATTACCCCTACCTGGCGCGCCAATTGTCGGGTATAAACCCACCTAGAGGTACCCGAGTGGTTGATTTGTAGGAGGGCGACCGTCGAGCAAGTAGCTTGATGCTACACAGGAAGCACTAGTTTAGACAGGTTCGGACTATCCAGAGGTATAATACCATACATCCTGTTTGGGGAACTGTATATTGTATTGTCTGTTGTTCTGTGTCCATTGCTAGGGACCCCTGCCCTCCTTTATATGTCCAGGAGGTGGGTTATAGTGTGAGTATTTTTCATATGGGATTATTTATAATATAGAGGTCTTAGTAGGAGTCTACTGGGACTCGGTATTCTTTATGCCGGTCGCCGCCCCTTTTGATGATGGGTCCTAGGGTACCCATAGCCCACAGCATGGAATAGTCGAGTTTGTAACTAATACGGTCTCCGGCCAATTACTCGTATCTGTTATTTCATTTTATTTTTTATTAAATGTGCGTGTCGCACGTACATTCTTGGTAGTTCTTAAAAAAACATATATACATATGCACGGATACGTGAGAAAAGGGCACGCATCACGTCTTCGATACGTATCGGATACGGATGGGTCGTAGGTACGGCTTCGAGACGTCTCCAGGAAATATATCGACTCATACACCAGGCTTTTAGATATAAAAATAAGGAAATATAGAAATTCTTATATACTTGGGCCGGTACGTATCAGCCCATCTTCTACTCTGTTGGATACGGCCCAACCTAGTTATAACAGCAGATACAACTTGTCTTTCCTGTCACCCAACTCGCCGGCAGGATGTAGTTCGGCGACAGGAAAGGTAAGTTATACCTGTTATTAATTGGGTACATGTATTATCTATATCTTAGATAATTGGGGATTCAGCATACGAGGAAACAAAACCAGGAAGTAGCATATGCTCCCCGCACAAGTTCTTAGCACGTCGTTTGACTTTTTTAACTCTAAATTTGACCGCTTCATCTATTCAAAATTTTGTGAAAATACAGTCAAATTTAAAATATTTTTTAATTGTATATTAATAAAGCAAGTCACTATAAAAAATATGATAATTTACACAAAATTTTAAATAAGACGAAGTGGTTAAACTTAGGATAAAAAAATCAAACGCTCTACGTTTTGGAACGGAGGGAGCATCCAGCAACTTTCGCTCCTAGAGCGGCCTCCTCTTCGCTGACCGCTTTGGTGACAACTAGCAAGGTATCAGGCCGGTCAGCGGCCAAGGTCGCAAGTTCATTGATTTGTGTATACGGCGCGTATACGTATTTAGACACGGCCGACATGAGTACATACAGGAAATGCTTACGCCATCTGTTCTCTATTATTTTCGGAACGCCGCTCGTGACCGCCGCTCCAAACATGAGATCCTGCTGTCCTGATGGAGTACAATCGCAAGCCTACGATCGCATACGGATATCGAGTCCATGCACTAGCTTGTTGGCTTTCCTTCGTACGCCGGCCGGCATGCGCGTACGTTAAACATATAAGCCACCGAGCCAACTAATTAGTTATAAATATTTGACAAAAATACGTCAAACAGCAGGGTGACTCTCGAGACGTTCGTCTTCTTCCGCGTGGACCACCTGCAGGTCCCCGCGAGGATGGGCTGGTGGCTCGACGCCATCAACTACATCGCCCTCTTCGCGCCGTCCAACCACGTTCTCGGCGAGGAGCGACGGCCAGCTCTTCGTCAACTTCGTCTACATGCACAATGTCCTCGACAGCATCGTCGCCGGAGACCACTACGGCGCCTTCATTGCCGCGGAATACAAGCGCCACCTCACGCCTTGTTCGTTTTGGGCAGGATCGGCAGGGTTCGGGGCTCAACCCCCGTGGGTCATCCTGGCCTGGGTATGATCTCGGCCTACGGTAAAATATGCGTTCGTTTAGTCCACACGTGGTTTCAAACTCAGTTCAATACCTGCGAAACCCCCTCACCCTGGAAAGCGAGCCTCGTCTTGAGGGCGTGGAACATACCCCCGTCTCCGCGACGCGAGGGCTGCTCGAGGGGAGGGACGGCGGTGGTGAGGAGCGCTGCACGCGAGGGGCGGACGGTGGGTCTGGTCGGCGGCAGGGGTGAGGAGCAGCGACGTAGAGAGCCCGGCGGCGGCGGCCACACGCAACCTGGAGCTAGCTGCGGCGGCGGCCGCACGATCTTGTTCTTGCGGCGGCGGCGGCGGCGGAACCCAGAGGCGGCCTCCATTCCTTCCGGTAGCTATCTTCTCGTTGGTACGTTTCTCTTATTCTTCCCCTCACCTCTCCCATGCCTAGGGTTCTTCTATCTGCAAGTGCTAGATCTCCTATTTCCTAGGGTTCTTGATAGGATATGAGGTTCTTGGATAGGATATGATATTGCTATGCTGCTCCTGGTTCCCGATGGTTGCTATTCTGATCTTGACTACCCAACGATGCCATTCACATATAGGTAGGGGCGTTGGGCTATTTCCCAACAGGGTGAGTGAAACACCAGATCACTGAAATCTATTATACATGAAGCATCAGGCTGATGTGTTGTTGGGTAATGCTAATTGTTTAGGCTTCTTTAATAAACCTTGACTAATTAATATCTATAAAAAATAATGTGTGGATATTGTCTTAGATTAGAAAGGACTTGGAGAAAAATCTTCTGGTGAACCTCACTATCGGCTCAAACATATATGCTGAGCACCCTTAGTTTACTTGGCTTTAGCCTTTTCTGTTTCTGACAAAATTGGCGACATGTTTCTTTGTCTTTCAAGAGGAAAAGTAAAGATCTTTAGTCTGATTGATTTTAGTCATATTTAGAATAGATTGCACCTTCCTCAAAGTTTAGAGATCTTTCTTAGTATTCCATTAGAGATCTTTAGTCTGATTGATCTTTTGGTGCCTAATGAAATTCCTTTTTATTACCTTTTGATGCTTAATTTCCTGTACAACAACAGCAGCAGTAATTTACTTAGTAGAATGCTATCAGGTCGAGATCAATTTTTTTATCCACTGATATATGCTTGCTTATTTCTACTTTACACTTTCCTGTCATGCTTGCAACAACTTGGTGCTTTGGTGGTGCTTGTGTCCTTCATCAACATTCAATAAACAGAACATTGACATGTCCAAGTAGTCATTCGCATGAGCATATGCTGTCACGCTTGTTAATTTTCAGTTCCGTGATTCAGATATGTACAATGATCTTTCCATTCTATATCTGCTTTTGCATCAACCTTCCTGTCACATCATGTGCCTTTCTGTAACAAATATTTGTTCATTCTCTCTCATCATATATATTTTCCTGATTCAATTGAAGCTAAAGAAGAAGCTGGCTTACAAGAGGGAATATAAACAGCATTGAAGAACGATCAATCCAAGTGGCGTTCATCAGTTGAATCGTCGCATCTTATCAGTTATCAGTAGTATTAAAGTACTGTCGGAATCCAAGTCTAATAATCCTAGTCTCAGTTTCATTCTGGAGTGTACTTTATCTGAGGCAGCAGCTGTGGAGCTTACAACAGATAGATGACATGTTATATAATTTAATGTCTGAACTAATATTTAAATGTGTAAATAAATGGCTTATTTGTGCACCCACGGGGCATAGCCGAAGAGAGTTCCCTGCCTAGCACTTTCATCTGCTTGTCAGGTTGTGAAACTTCAGTTGGATTTGCTTTGCATGGTAGTTTGAGGTATAACCAGTGGTGTTCAGCAGTTCCTGTTCAGCTGTTAATTTCTCATCCCTGTATCGATGCTGGGTATAACCGAACAAGAAAAAAGAGGAAGGGGATTACTGCTGACAGGGGAATAAACCCCCACATGGATTGGGTGGCAGCAAGGGGTTTCACCCAATCCCTATTAAACCACCTCCTGGAACAGACCGAACAAAGCCTCCCGGGGTGGATGGATGGCGTGCACTGCAGCCCGGTTACGGGCCTAGTAGGCCGAAAGGTGCACTGCCTCTCATCAACCTCCCATGGCTTCCGCAAGTTCTTTTTATTGCCGGCGGTTTCTCTTGCGCCGGAATGCGGCATGTGCAGTTGGCCATCGCGCATCGCGGCGCGGCTCAAATCTCACACGGCCATGCAATGACTTACTAATATACGCTGGCAGACGCGCCAGTTGCCATTATATAGCCTACCTCGCGTTGAAGGCTTGAAGCTCGATGGAGTGAAGAGAAAGGAAGATGATCATTTTATGCTTAGCATTTAGCAAGAACATTTTATGGGCCCCATTTGCTAAAGCTTCTTTGCCAACCATTTTCCTCAAATGGGACATTACTGAGCTTATTAAATTTCTCCAGATGGGAACACTAAAGCCCCAAGAGGCCAAGAATGGCCTGAAAGCTCACTCGATGTATTGATTTGTCAACATATATACGCACGCATAGGCATAACGTGATAATAACACCATAAAAAGGCGATAAGCAGCCACCACCGGTTTTCGCTTCAAAATTATGCAGCAGCAATTCTAAATTTCTAATTGCTCCTGTGCCACGAAAAGCACAGGCACTTGGAATGATTATTCATCAGTATACATAAATGCCGTACTGCTGTTCTGCTGACCCCCTGATTATTGTTTATTTCTGATCGAGCACTTATCCTCTCATCACAATGTCCCACTGGTTGGAGACAAATATCTAATTTCAGCAATTGTGCATGGGCCCACCCCCTCATAAGATACTTGGGCCTCAAACTTTGAGCTAGTGGACTAGAGGCCTAGGACACTGCAGACCAATAACATGCTAGATCTTCCCAATCTTGCTTTGCTAGCAATTCTTTATATGAGGTTGCTTAGGCCAGTCTCAGTGGGGTTTCACGGGAGTTTCATGACATTAAATGTGCTGATGTGGCAGAGGAGAGAGAGTGAAGAGTTTCATGGGATGTGAGAGGAGTTTCATCACCATGAAACTCATCTGGCACGGTTTCATAGATTCTGGTCTTGGTAACCGTGTGATGAAATCCTGTACTGAGACTGGCCTTACACTAATGCCTATTGGTTGATTGTGATTTGCCCGGACTACAAAGATGAGGCTAGCCCATTCAGGGCTAGGTTAGCCAACAAAGCAAAGAGACAAACCGAATCTAGGTTTATCGATCGTTCTAGCTGGCATAAACAAAGGGCCTGTTTAGATGCAAATTTGGGAGGGTGAATTTGGGAGGTAGATGTCACTTCGTAATCATTGCGACACTGTAGCATTTTCGTTTGTATGTGCGAAAAATTGTCCAAAAATTGATTAATTAGGCTCAAAATGTTCGTCTCACATAGTACAACATAACTGTACAATTAGTTTTTGATTTCATCTATATTTAGTACTCCATACATGTTATGGCATTTTGATGTGATGGGGAATCTTCTTTTTGCATAGTGTATCTGGGAGTTGCTTTTGGGGAACTTTTTGGAACTAAACACCACCAAAGTCATGTGTGCACATGAAGGAATGGAGAGAGGCTGATGCCCTGATATAGGCCAAGCTAAAGCTGGTGTAAAAAAACTAATGATCGGATTGGAGCCTACATGCACGACTGCATGAGCATCATCGGCCAGTGGAAAGATTGCTCATTGTGCCAAGTGCTGAACATGGGTGCACCATAACATAATCAGAACACCACATCATTTGCTGCGCTCTCCAAAGTGCTATAGTTTGTTTGCAGTAATATTTAGTATTTGTTAGTGCATGACACTTTGCAGTGATGGATCCTGTCATGGTGATATGAACTTTGCAAGGTCAGCCAGACATGCCCTGTAAAAGAGGGGCGCCTTTCCCATCCAGTCTTCGTCAAGTCTGTAGTAGAGAATTCGGACCCGGTAGCGGCCGCCAGTCCCACGGCAAGGGCACCGGCGCCGGCATGTTCCCTCATCACCGTGCTCCCATCTCTGTCTGTTGCCGGATTCAGACGGCTCTTATCTTACCATGCATGCTTCTCCATCTCCATCACTTTACAGATCGAGCTGCATCCCAATGCGTGTGTGTGCGTGCCCAAAAAGAGGCCTTGCGAGTTGCATGCTGTGGTCTGACTGCAATCATAGGAGAATGGCCAATCGCCGCTAGCTGCAGATGCAGTCGCGTTGCACTGCATGATACGTACCCTTTTGTCGAGTTCGCACAGAGGGCAAGTGAATAATAGCTGGTTCTGATCAACCTCTGCTACTGACAATTTGACAAATGTTTAGGGCTATCATAGTATCACTTGCTCTGTTTGAGTATATATCATTCCTTTTCGATCGAGCAAGAAAGACTGAAAAGCGCCCGCGGAGCATGGCCGACATCGGCGCACATCGATCATGCGTTGCCCTGCTGTTGGATCATCTGCTTTGATTCTCTCTTCACAGGTAATCTTTGATTTCTCGGTTCTATTTTCACAAGGTAATGTGATTGCTGTCAGAACTTCATGTATGATCGACCAGAAATGAGCAGAGACTGGGATGGAGATGGAGATGATTCAGGCATGGGAGGAGGATGAGGTAATGCTGCATGGGAATTGGAACTACTACATGGTACTATTATTTTTTTTGTTTGTTTTTGGTTGGGGTTGTTAGTGCAACGTTATCCAGCCCAATTAAATCGTTTCGAAATGAGTCGATTCAGTTTTGACTTGGAGCAGATGTTTCTGCTTGACGTCAGGTTCGTTGTTAGAACTGACAGCTAACCAGTGGATTTGTCAAACACCACTTTAGGGCTTTTTTTTTCCAATAACGTCTTAGCACAATTTTCATTAAGGGGATCTTTCGGGCTTCTTTGGAAAGGGAATTTTACTAAGCGAATATGCTTTCGGATTTATCATAAATATATGAACAAAATCCTAAGAGCGCATTCCCCCTCTTCCAAACTTTCGGCGATGAAGAATACAAAATTATGTATAGCAGATTATTAATGGGCAGAAAAGTAGGTGAGCCGAGCTCTACAAATCAGAATTAGTTGGATAACCAATTAGTGCCAGAATGCCAGCCCCCAACTTGCAAGAAGTTTGATGCCACTTCCCAACATTAAAAAAAAATAAACTAGCGTAGGCGTAACTGGTGAGAGTAGAGGATAAAATGCAAAAAAAATTATAAGACACTACTCCTAACATTATAATATTGACACTTCTTTATAAATATTTTGACATATACAACGTTGACTGAAGTTTACAGAGAGAGACCAATTCTTGACTAACCTATAAATTATAGGGAACTGCTCCGGTGCTCCTCAAATAAATTGTTGCACGAATCGTAAAGCAGTCAAATAATTTATGAACTATTATTTTTCTATATTGGGTTTCGTCCGGGTCTGGTCCGTACTCAAGCCCAGCGACGCTGGGTTTCATTGCGCGCTTGAAGTCACCGCCGATCTGACCGAGGCAGGTCGCCGGCGGCTCTACATCGACAGCATCTAACACCGGTACGATGACGAACCACGACGATTACCTATTGGCATTTTCGGATTCACATCTCCTACCCTTATTTCTCGTCCCTATTCTGTTCCACCCTGTCGCGCTGCGGTTCTAGATCCAACCTGCCGTGTAGTACAGCAGCGGCAGGACCCTGGTAACGGTGTCAGATCTTGATCATCAGCATGGCAGCACAAGCACGTTATTTTATCGGTGTAATTTTTATTGTCTGTTGTCTACTCTTATCAGAGACTGCTACCGCCCATAATGGATAATTATCGTGATGCTGAAAATAAGGACAAATCAGATCCTTCTCAATTCTCATTGTATCTGTTACATAAAGTGTTTAATTGAACTAAGGATCAGTTCACGCGAGCGTTGCAACTAGCAAAAGCAGATGGCAGAAATGACTTGCCGCCCTGGAGCGCCGCCGCCGCCGCCGAGTCGTGAGGACCTTGCCCTACAACTCGAACGCTGCCGAACAAAGGAATTTGACTAGACGTGGGCTGGGTTTGGAAGGGCTGGGCTCGGCCCATTTTATTCATGACCCAGATGGAAAACAATTAAAAAATAATTAATTAATTGGTGGGTTTGCTTTAAGATGTGTGCAATTTTCTAAAACAGGAGTACCGGAGCAGTTCCCTAAATTATATTGCAAATTTCTATATCTGGAAGTCTTGCCCCGGGAAGTGCACAGGATCGGAGTAGATTTATCATTAGGTATACTAGAATATGTCAAATAATATACAGAGATAAGTGGATTACATAGTGTAGGAAAACAACTGCAACTTGCAACATTATTGTTTTTATAAAGAAAAACTTGCAACATTGCAAAATGATGAGGAGAAATCATTGCTCATGATACACCCAAAGCAGATAACCTTTATAATGATAACTGAGATATGATTTCTCAACAAAAGTGATAAGGTTGCAACCCCAGTTTGCAGCCTTTGCTTGTGTTCCCAACCAGAACTAGGGCCTTGTTTAGTTCCCAAATTTGGGACTCCCAATTTGGGAGTTTGGGGTCTCATCACAATCATTGCGCCACTGTAGCATTTCGTTTGTATGTGCGAAAAATTATCCAAAAATTTATTAATTATACTTAAAATGTTCGTCTTGCAGAGTACAACAAAACTGTGCAATTAGTTTTTGATTTCATCTACATTTAGTACTCCATGCATATTATGATATTTTGATGTGATGTGGAATTTTCTTTTTGCATAGTAAATTTGGGAGTAACTTTTTGGATCTAAAGAGGGCCTAGATAAAACTCAAGCATCTGCCCTGGGTTTTGGCTTCCAAGCAAAGCAAAGCAAAGCAGAGCAAATATGGCTTCCAAGCCTATGCATGTAGTACTAGCATATCAAGCTCCTACAAAAACTCACTAGAAAGTGGTCAGACAGTTTTGTTCCTTGGATGGTGAGCTAGACGTGGTACCTAAAAGTGAAAGAGGTCAGCCAGAAATAGAGTTATCCTTGCTTTCTATTTCTGGGCATGTTCCAAAATAATTGACCTGGTCCAAGTCCAACCACCGGACTTTCATGAGTTCATCACATGCCTAACTTCACAGGAGTCTCTGTTTTTCTTGATGGCCTCCATGAGCCGCATCATTAACGAATTGGGGTCGCTAATGGAAGCCACTAGCGACCAAGTTGCGAGATATTAAATTCGTGTTTTTTGTTGCGTCATCAGAAGCAAAACTTTGGGTGCTTTGCTGATTGGCGAGGTTACGCACAATAGGCTCAGAGATTGGCTTTATTTGCCAGTTTTTGAGAATGGGCGTTAACATCACTTAGGTCATGACAAGTTGGTTGGTTCAAAAAATATATATGTGTTGTCCATCTTTTTCAAGCAAGTCTGTAGCCACTGCCGACTACAGTGTTTGTGGCATAACATTAGGCAATTACTAATTAGAGCCCTCCAACTATTGACTTTTCATTAGCATTTTTTTTTGAAAAATATTCATTAGCATTTTGGCACCTGAGAAGTGTCAATATTAGTAGATCCACCCATGCTGGGATGTGATGTGTGAAGCTGTAAAAATATGCTATTCGTTGCAGATATAATAGAGGAAGTCTTGCCCCGGGAAGTGCACAGGATCGGAGTAGATTTATCATTAGGTATACTAGAATATGTCAAATAATATACAGAGATAAGTGGATTACATAGTGTAGGAAAACAACTGCAACTTGCAACATTATTGTTTTTATAAAGAAAAACTTGCAACATTGCAAAATGATGAGGAGAAATCATTGCTCATGATACACCCAAAGCAGATAACCTTTATAATGATAACTGAGATATGATTTCTCAACAAAAGTGATAAGGTTGCAACCCCAGTTTGCAGCCTTTGCTTGTGTTCCCAACCAGAACTAGGGCCTTGTTTAGTTCCCAAATTTGGGACTCCCAATTTGGGAGTTTGGGGTCTCATCACAATCATTGCGCCACTGTAGCATTTCGTTTGTATGTGCGAAAAATTATCCAAAAATTTATTAATTATACTTAAAATGTTCGTCTTGCAGAGTACAACAAAACTGTGCAATTAGTTTTTGATTTCATCTACATTTAGTACTCCATGCATATTATGATATTTTGATGTGATGTGGAATTTTCTTTTTGCATAGTAAATTTGGGAGTAACTTTTTGGATCTAAAGAGGGCCTAGATAAAACTCAAGCATCTGCCCTGGGTTTTGGCTTCCAAGCAAAGCAAAGCAAAGCAGAGCAAATATGGCTTCCAAGCCTATGCATGTAGTACTAGCCTATCAAGCTCCTACAAAAACTCACTAGAAAGTGGTCAAATAGTTTTGTTCCTTGGATGGTGAGCTAGACGTGGTACCTAAAAGTGAAAGAGGTCAGCCAGAAATAGAGTTATCCTTGCTTTCTATTTCTGTGCATGTTCCAAAAACATTGACCTGGTCCAAGTCCAACCACCGGACTTTCATGAGTTCATCACATGCCTAGCTTCACAGGGGGTCTCTAGTTTTCTTGATGGCCTCCATTAGCTGCATCATTAAAGAATTGGGGTCTCTAATGGCAGCCACTAGCGACCAAGTTGAGAGATATTAAATTCGTGTTTTTTGTTGCGTCATCAGAAGCAAAACTTTGGGTGCTTTGCTGATTGGCGAGGTTACGCACAATAGGCTCAGAGATTGGCTTTATTTGCCAGTTTTTGAGAATGGGCGTTAACATCACTTAGGTCATGACAAGTTGGTTGGTTCAAAAAATATATATGTGTTGTCCATCTTTTTCAAGCAAGTCTGTAGCCACTGCCGACTACAGTGTTTGTGGCATAACATTAGGCAATTACTAATTAGAGCCCTCCAACTATTGACTTTTCATTAGCATTTTTTTTTGAAAAATATTCATTAGCATTTTGGCACCTGAGAAGTGTCAATATTAGTAGATCCACCCATGCTGGGATGTGATGTGTGAAGCTGTAAAAATATGCTATTCGTTGCAGATATAATAGATCCTGCATCAAACTGTCACGGGAAGATGGGAAAAGGGATGACAGAACTCTCGAGAAAGGGTTACACTCACGACAGACGCATTCAGCATAGATCTTCCCTCGGGACCATTTTTTTTAAAAAAAAAGGCTCATGAGCATGACCCGATCATTTTAATATCTGTAGTTAGCAAAACAAAATCCCAAAGTAGTGGTGACCACAGAAGAATTAGGTTCCATCACGTTTCATAACAGCATAGCGTCACGGTTCTCGAGGCATGAAGAAGCAAGCAGGGTCTTTTTCCCCAAAATATTGTGCAAGTTGAGTTATATGCATATATAGCCAGGATATTTTATTACTACTTGGTTTAATCGTAGGATGGTGGAATAGTGATCCTTTGGATATTTTCAACATTTCAACCACACATCTCACTACGCACACTCTGATGTCGGCCGGCGCTGAGGTCGGTTTTCACACTGCAAAATATACTCCCACTAGCACTAGAAATAGCCTCTGAAAGCTCAGACACGTACTGCTCTACTTGCCTCCGGCGCACCGCACCCCGCATGACCCAGGCCATTCAATTTCACCTGTCAAGCACCACGCCCGGCCGGCGGCGGCCTTGGGTTGTTGGCCCGGGTCTCGGACGCCGCAAAGCGAGCACGCGCTTGCGCTTGCCAATTTGGCATGGAACCGCCGAACCGTGGTGGGGTGGATTGGACTCTGGAGCTCTCCGCGTCCGCCGACCTGCGCCCCGCCCCGTGCTCGGTCCCAGCCAGCCAGGCCAAAAAGACGGCGCGGATCGGCGAATCACGGGGCCGGGCGGGCGGGGGCGCGCGCCCCAATTAAATCGTTTCGAAATGAGTCGATTCAGTTTTCACTTGGAGCAGATGTTTCTGTTTGACGTCAGGTACGTTGCTAGAACTGACAGCTAACCAGTGGATTTGTTAAACACCACTTTAGGGATTTTTTTCCTCAATAACCGTGTCTTAGCACAATTTTCATTAAGGGGATCTTTCGGGCTTCTTTGGAAAGGGAATTTTACTAAGCGAATATGCTTTCGGATTTATCATAAATATATGAACAAAATCCTAAGAGCGCATTCCCCCTCTTCCAAACTTTCGGCGATGAAGAATACAAAATTATGTATAGCAGATTATTAATGGGCAGAAAAGTAGGTGAGCCGAGCTCTACAAATCAGAATTAGTGCCAGACTGCCAGCCCCCAACTTGCAAGAAGTTTTCACACTGATGTCGGCCGGCGCTGAGGTCGGTTTTCACGCTGCAAAATATACTCCCACTAGCACTAGAAATAGCCTCTGAAAGCTCAGACACGTACGCTACTTGCTCTGCGGCGCACCGCACCCCCCATGAGCCATGACCCAGGCCATCCCCCCACCTAAATTTCACCTGTCAAGCACCACGCACGCACGCATGTGCCGGCCAGCCGGCCGCCATCCAGTGCGCCGGCGGCGGCCTTGGGTTGTTGGCCCGGGTCTCGGACTCGGACGCCGCAAAGCGAGGACGCGCTTGCGCTTGCCAATTTGGCATGGAACGGCCGTGCCGTGGGGTGGTGAATTGGACTTTGGAGCTCCGCGTCCGCCGACCTGCGCTGCGCGTCTGCGCCCAGTGCTCGGTGCTCCGGGTCCCGGTCCCAGCCAGCCATGCCAAAAAGACGGCGCGGATCGGCGAATCACGGGGCCGGGCGCCCGCGCGCACGCTAGCGGCGGTGGCGCCCCCGTCGAGCTGGAGCACTCGACGGCCTCGCGGGGCGACGGGTGTCCCCGCCCCGGCACACGCGGCGGCCGCGCACGGGCTCCGGCACACGTGCACCGGGGTGCCGAGCACGGTGCCTGCCGCCGCGCGAGATGGGATTGGATTGGAGGGGTGGGTGGGGGCGCCTTTTCGCGTCGTCTCGCCTCTCGCGGCGCGGCCTGCCCGTGGGTGGGAATGGGATGGGACTGGGGAGGCGGTTCGGTTTTTTTTGCTTGCGCGCCCTCGTGGTGTTGCCGATTTGGGTTGGGGTAGGGTGGGTTTTTCGCGTGCATGACCTTGGGTGCGTGGGTTATGTTGATCAAGGCATGAAATTGATTTTCCTAAAACTCCTCGCAAAACTTATTTTAGAAAAACTGATTTATAATTTTATGATCCAAACAACCACTTAGTATATCAGGACTCCTTTGACTATAAGGTATGAATGACCTAAGTTATAACCTATCAATCAAATACGATTACGCTACTCGGAGCATTAAAAATTGGAGTGGCAATGATTAAAAAAACGGTCAATTGAATATTTATTACTCTACATTTTCCATATAATTTCACTTTTTAGATTATATACAACCATAGTAACACACCAAGGATCTCAATAGTCAATACCAAATTTTAGACGGACATGCACCGCCATACGGACTACAGTCTACAGTATATATTATATAGAGCGGAGTTGTTACAATATAACGGATAGACGAAATAAGAAAAACTCACTGAAAAAAGAGGGAAATACACCCGCGGTCCCTAAACTTGTCACGAGGTGTCATCTAGGCCTCCGAACTCTCAAAATGCATATTTGAGTACCTGAACTTGCTAAACTGTGTCATCTAGGTCCAAAGTTTCAAAAATAGCCCTATGTTATTGATGTTTATCTATCTCTTAATCTATAATTATCGCTATGGTACAATTAAATAAAGTTATCTAATTATTGTGATAGAAACAACCGATCTGTTTAGAGAAATGATAAAATTTCATGCTCAATTGACAGCCATGTCATCATGTGTAGGGGTAGTTTTGGAACTTTGGACCTAGATGACACAGTTTAGCAAGTTCAGGGACTTAAATATGCATTTTGAGAGTTCGGGGACCTAGATGACACCCTAGGATAAGCTTGAGGACCGCGGGTGTATTTCACTCCTGAAAAAATACAGGACCTGCATGCAAGTTGCAACCCCTCCAGGCTCCAGCCCTCCAAGTTGCTGCTCCCCCTCCGGCAGTTCTGCCCCGCAGAAAGGACCTACATGCAAGTTGCAACCCCTTCAGCCTCCATCCAAGTTGCTGCTCCCCCTCCGGCCTCCGCTGAAAAGTTTTTCAACTCCTCCAATTCACACAGCGAGCCAACCCCCGCACCAGCGCCCACCTCTCTCCCCTCCTCCCTCTTCCTCTCCAATCCCGATCGAGCACAAGCAACCAGCCACCACCTCCATGCATCAGCCCTCCTCCGGCCATGCCGCACCGCCGCCGAGCCCTTAACCCGACGCTGCCCCCGCCGCCGCGGCCACCGCGTTCCACCTCCCCGCGGACGACTCGCGGCTGCCGCTCCTCGCGGACTACGCGCTGCTCCAGTCCGCCGCCGCCGCCGCCGCCTCATCCGTCGACGCGGCTCCCGCGGCCCCGGCGTCCGCCGAGTGGAGCGCCGGGAGCGCCTTCACCGCCAGCAGCGACGCCGCCACCACCACCGCCTCGTCCACCGCCACCGCGCCGGGCTCCTCCGCCCGGCTG
>OAMR01000093.1:1017769-1040787 GCA_900205405.1 Echinochloa crus-galli
AGCCTGCGGGAGGGACACGTGGGTCCGCCGCGCCAGGGAGGGGTACTACCTCCAGCTCTCCCTCGCCATCCGCCTCACCTCCCAGGCCTTCCTCGCCGGCGCCCCCGCCCCGCCCGAGCTCCAGCTCCTCGGCTGCGGCCCCGGGGATGCCGGCGACGGCGGCGCGGTCGATCCGGAGGCCGTCTCCTACCGGCTCTGGGTAAGTGCATACATACACAGATACTAGCATATATCACTCGTACGGACATGGTGTGGCACACGGGCATATGATGGTGCAATGCCTCTAGAGAGAGAGAGAAATGCAAACTCCTGCACAAAGCTTTTAAACTCTTTTGCTTTTTCTTAGCTTCTCTGACACAACGAAATTCCAAATTCGGTTTGTTGCTGTTTTGATGGATACATTACAGATTTTTTTGGGGGTGGATGGTAAGCTGTTGCTACTCAATTTGAAGGCTTAATTTGCTGAAATTTCGTTGCTGTTCTGCTCTTCTTGAAATCCGGTTCATGTTGCTGTTGGTTAATTTCTTTCACTTACTGCATTTGCTAGGCTAATAAGGTTTAGGAGTGGTGGTTTAGTGGTTACTTAGTGGCTATATACTTCCACACGCTAATCAATGATGTAGTCGCTAAGAGCTGGTATAATATTCTCGCGCATAATCAGAGAACAAGCACATTACTGATTGCAAACGATGCAGAGTCTCTTCTCCGTTGAAATTTTTATTTGGATGCGCCGCTGCACCTAATTTTATATTGCAAGTTGGAGCAAGCTTTGGCGTGCAGCCTTCAGTTTAGTCATACTGAACAGTGATGAACGACGACGATCGATCCAGCGCGTGCAACTGTGCCTATTGATTACTCCTATATTAGTGGCAGTCGCAGTGTAATCAATCAATGTGTAAGATCGACGACCTGATCGATAAATTAACCTGACAGCAATGGCGATATATGCATGCAGGTGAACGGGTGCCTGTCGTGGGGCGACAAGATCGCGCACGGGTTCTACAACATCATGGGCATCGACCCGCACCAGTGGGCCATGTGCAACGTCGCGGAGGAGGGCCGCCGGCTGCCGTCGCTGGCGGCGCTGCGGGCGGTGGACGCCACCGAGTCGTCGCTGGAGGTGGTGCTCGTCGACAAGGCCGCCGACTCGGTGCTCCTCGACCTGGAGCGCCGGGCGCTCGACCTCGTCCGCGCCCTCGGCGTCACGCTCGACCTCGTCCGCCGCCTCGCCGTCCTCGTCTCCGACCACATGGGGTGAGCACACTGACCGCACTGCTACTGCTGCGTTCATAGGCGTGTCGCCCGTGTTGCTTTGCTTCAAAAAAAGTTGAGCTGGTAAATATCAGCAGTGGCGTTCATGCATGCCACGCTCGTGCGCATGCACCAGTCCCTGTGCTAGATGATATATATGCCTAGATCGATCTGGTAGCCTAGGCTTGCTGTTCCTTCATGTTCCGTGAACCTGGTGGTCACCGAGCACGTGAAGGCAATAGTTTGACGTGCACCACTTTCATGTGACGTTCTCACTCTGTGTGGGTGTTTTTTTTCCCCTTTTGCATGTGAAGAGGTGCCTTGCGATCGGAGGACGGAGACCTGTACATGCGATGGAAGGCGGTGAGCAAGCAGTTAAGGAAGCGGCAGAAATGTATCGTCGTCCCCATTGGCGGCCTGTCCATTGGGTTCTGTCGGCACCGGGCCATCCTTTTCAAGGTAGGTACCATACGTCAGACGCAGCACCAGCCATTGTGCAACTTGTGTTATAGTTTTGTTAAGCTGAGAGAACAATCTGATTTTCCAAAATTTTTCAGGAACTCGCAGATTTCATTGGCCTGCCATGCCGGATTGCGCAAGGTTGCAAGTACTGCTCTGCGCCTCACCGATCATCTTGCCTTGTCAAAATCGACAGTGACAGGAGATACGTAAAGTCTGTACTTGTTACTGTTCCTTTTCATGTTTTCTACAGATACATTACCCCATAACGAGAACCTGTCATCACAAAAACAAACAAACAATAACTTTGTCAGTTAAGACTTTTTTTTTCACGGTCAGTTGAGACCGACTGCTCTTTTGTAGCTTCTCTTATTATGATGAAGTCCGAGTATTTCAATGCCTTGCTACAATGTACAATCTGGTGTTGGTGTATGCAAATGAGCTATTGAGCTTGTGATTGGTACATTCTTAGGTTATGCGTCGGCTAAATCTCTTTACTAATTCTGCTGGTGGCTTCAGGGAGTATGTGGTGGACCTTGTAGTTGAGCCTGGAAGCATCAGCAGCCCAGATTCATCCATCAACGGTCAGTTGCTCTCCACAGTACCTTCACCCTTCAAGACTTCGTGCTCAGTAGGCTCAGGGAACTACACGGCACCAGTCAGTGCATGGAAAGCGATTGCGGATGAGCGTCGCAACACGGTACTACCAAATTCCCAGTATTCAGGTACGCAACCTACTATCATGAGCAACTCAAGTATCAGACAATTCAACCATACTGCTGGCCAATAGTCCAATGCTGTATTACTTGTAGCTGCTAGGTGCTGTGTCGTGGAGGAAAACTCTGTTCAGGTAGCTAGTAAAGAAGGCTTGCTACCACAACACGGCCAGATTGTGCAGAATGGAAACTGTAACGGCAGATCAATGTTAGAAGTGTCGGCGCAATTGAAGGCAATGGACATCAGTGCTGAGAATGGCAGCAAGGAGAACGTCCCAAGTGCTATGCTTCCTAAACGCTTGAACATTGAGCCGTCTTTTGCTGTAGATTGGCTCGAGATATCATGGGAAGAGCTTGAGCTCAAGGAACGCGTAGGCGCCGGTACTTCTTTACCTCCAGGATTCCTACTGATTTACTGTGTGCTCTGAATTTGATCATTATTGCGGTACAATGCAGGTTCTTTCGGTACAGTTTATCGCGCAGACTGGCACGGTTCTGTAAGTAGCTCAAACTTCCATTGTGAAACCCATTTTTCCTTTACTTTTGCGATGAGTTAAGTGTCCTTTGGAGATCATAAATTTGAGATTTTAGATTGGGGCCTGCAGGATGTTGCAGTAAAGGTCCTTACGGATCAGGATGTTGGCGAAGCTCAGCTGAAGGAATTCCTCAGAGAGGTCACTTTACCATTTTAGTTTTCACATCGAAGTTTCAGTTTATGAGTTTATTGTGTCTAGATAAGATCCTTAACCTTAACCTGACCATATCCTTATGGCTTCCAGATTGCTATTATGAAACGAGTCCGCCATCCGAATGTGGTATTGTTCATGGGCGCGGTGACAAAATGCCCGCATTTGTCAATAGTGACAGAATATTTGCCTAGGTAAATTTTCTACCGATTTCAGTTGTCAGATATGGTGTTACGGATATTTGGATATCCTTGAGTAATAATAACCTATTGGTGTAAACAGAGGGAGCCTCTTCCGCCTCATCAACAAGGCAGCTAATGGAGAAATGTTGGATCTAAAGCGTCGTTTGCGCATGGCACTAGATGTTGTATGTATCAGTGTATCACATTGTGTTACTTCTACACGTAACAAACTTTTGAAATGTCACTGATCTCTCTATGTGCTGTATGTGCAATGCAGGCAAAGGGCATCAACTATCTCCACTGCCTGAATCCTCCTATTGTGCATTGGGATCTGAAGACACCAAACATGCTGGTTGACAAGAACTGGTCCGTGAAGGTTAGTCCACCTCCCAGATAGCATAGCATGATCCAGATCCACTGTTCTACATTTGTTTCTTTACTTTCCTTGATACGACTTCAGGTAGGTGACTTTGGCTTGTCCAGATTTAAGGCGAACACCTTCATATCATCCAAATCAGTTGCTGGAACAGTAAGTTTCATAATTTTGTGCTGTGCTCAAACAGCAATTTCGCACTAAATTTACTGGTTTCTTACCGTCTGAGTATTTTTTGCACTGCAGCCAGAATGGATGGCACCAGAATTTCTCCGTGGCGAGCCATCCAACGAGAAGTGTGATGTTTACAGCTTCGGTGTGATCTTGTGGGAGCTCCTGACGATGAAGCAACCATGGAACGGCCTAGGCCCTGCTCAGGTAACGTTCCATCTCTTGATGCTGTTCTCCTATTGGTTACTGGTGCAGAAACTCTTTGTGATTAACATTTGCACTTTTGCACAGGTAGTAGGTGCCGTTGCATTTCAGAACAGAAGGTTACCGATTCCAAAAGATACCAGTCCAGAACTTGCTGCTCTTGTGGAATCCTGCTGGGATGAGTAAGCCTTTCTTATGAAAAGCCAGAAACTTATTCTAATATAAAATCTTATTTTAGTGGCAAGACCAAATTGTTGATGTTATGCTTTGTTCCGAACACGATGATGATCTCATTTTGCTTTCATTCTTCAGTGATCCAAGGCAGCGGCCTTCGTTTTCAAGCATTGTGGATACGCTGAAGAAGTCACTCAAGGCTCTTCTTGGAGGCTCATGAGGACCGTCTTGGCTGCCATTTGTCTCTCCGTCTACTTCACATGTTTTTTTTTCTTTCTCTGTCAATGCGATGATAGCTGAAGCAGCACAAGTGCAATGCTGCCTCGAGTTCATTAGGCCACTTCTCTTCTTTTTACCCCTCATGCGAAACGAATAAAAATCGTTGCTTTTGCTCTCCCATGTCGACATGGGTAGCCTTTGTACAGGCGATTTCTAGTGCTAATAGAAGTTCCACATGCCTCAGGTTGGATGGGTGGTCTGAATATCTGCTAATCCTTGAATGTTCTGTATGACTATTGGTAGTTCACTAGGACTAGGAGAAAGGGAAAACAATTTTGATAGCCAGATAGAATAGCTCACAGGGTATGCTTGAGTTTCTGTGTCTCCAAGAGAACTTTTCAGGAAACATCAGAGTGGAACTAAACAGTTCTGCATTCATTCTTGTTTGACCAGTGTCATTTGGCAGGCGGGCATAGCAGTGGCACAGGGCAAGGCTGTATCCAAGGAACCCGGCTATACCAGCCATGGTAGTGCACTAGGACTGAAGATTCTGTTGCTTTAGGACTTAGGAGAAAGGAATTCTTTTTATTGCCAAATAAAGTAGCTCACAGGATATGCTTAGAGTTAAATTCAGGTCTCCCAACACTTTCCAGGAAACATCAGAGTGGAACTAAACAATTTCTGTATTAATTTTTGTTTGACCAGTGTCATTTGGCGAGCTGTCATGTACACATCACATCGTGTTCCAACACTAGCAGTCCACACCACACTACTCGTTACAGGAAATACAAAGAGCACGACGAAAAGAACAAAGATCTGCACTGACACTCGCCTTGGGTGGTAGCCTTCTGCTCGGTTTTACGCTTTGGATATGGCAGGGGCGCGTTGCAGGCGCAAGTGTGTAGCCAAATAATCAGGTGGAGGGCTGGTGGTTGTACTTTACCCTGAAGAAGACTCGTCTTCAGCTCTACAGATCAGACGCGGCAAAATCTGCAGACCCACACAAAAAATAAAATGGCAGAGACGAACTGATCACAGTGCGCGAGGAGAATACGTTTACTTGGTCGAAAGGCGATTTCTGAGAATACGTCAGCTGTCGAAGAAAAGGCAAAAACAACAAAAACGGAGGTGCGGGGAATCGAACCCCGTGCCTCTCGCATGCGAAGCGAGCGCTCTACCATATGAGCTACACCCCCTTGATTGTCTATCTCAAGGATGAAACGGTTTAAATACTATAGATCTGCTAGCAACGATTTCCGACACTCCCTGATGCCTCATCCCTCCAATCAGCCACTGATCGATAATTTCCCTTGAGTTACATGTTGTATGCATAAAAACCTGACTTGTTTGCCCGTACGCGACCGGTGCGCGTAACGGGGCTATCCATCAACAAGTTGCGATCTATACTAGTGGTGATCTACGGCTGAAAATGACACGCAAGTGCCAAGTGGGTCGCCGGTAATATAATTAAGGATCCTCAACAGCTTTGCAGCTCTCGCTAGCAACACACTCCCAACCGCTAGCCATTACACCAGTGCGTGCTACTCATATACTAGAACGCGCAGTGCCGTTACGCAGGGTTCAGCTAGAACGCGCGATAGGGACTGTTATCTTTTTTTTTTCTCCTGTAGGCTATATAGTTTCCAGACATCGAATATTCAGAACTGACATGGAGCACTCCGAAGGAGTACTCGCTCGCTTGCAGGTTGTTGCCAAGGCCAGCAGGCTCGCTGCGCTTACGCAATGTTCAGTTGTTTTGTTTTAGTCAGGTCTGAGAAGTAACCTGAACCCCCGAATGGCTGGGACAGCTGAACCAACTCGGGAAGCACACCTAATTCTTACTTGAAGTTGCATCAGTTCAATGCGATCACCAACCAGACAGGCACAGTGCAGCCAGGGTGGAGCCATCGTCCAATCATTAAGAAGGCTAAGCACAATAGGATCATTTTTTTCCCCGTTCGGCTGGATGGTTTCCATCCAAACACCAGTGTTTTTCTTTCAGCACAAATCAGCATCAGTCACCAACCAGTCAATAGTGTTTTTTCTCTCAGCACAAATCAACACCAGTCACCAACCAACCAATAGTGTTTTTCTCTCAGTAAAAGCCAGCACCAGCCACCAGCCAAACGAGCAGGGCCTGAGGTCGACGGGGCTAACGTTACCTTTCGTACGAGTACGTGCAAAATTTTACATATGGTACCTTAATTCGAATAACGTACGTTAAAAAAGAGAGAGACTTCAGTATATCGTGCACGGTACCTAGCTACAAAAATGGCGATCGTGCACAGAAATACAAGAAGACACAGAAAAGAAAAACGCGCGGCCTGAGAGATGCATGTATCGCTATCTTCAGCTGCAGACAACCGACCGACCTGTAATTAGCCGGCGTATAGATGCAGACGGCAGACCGTAGGGTGCTATGGGACGATGGGCCTGAAAACCCCCGAGCTCTGAAAGAACAAAAAAACGACGTACGGCAACCAACTTCGTCCCAACCAGAGCCGACGATCTAACCCCGCTCTGAATCATACGTCGCCTTCGCCTCCAACTCCGATCAGCCCGGCCGTCGTCACCTTCGGAGGAGCTGGCGGCCGGCCGCTGTCACGGCCGGCGTCAGTGATTGGCGTTCTGGGATGGAGCACGGTTTGATGATCTCTGACCGGCGGCGGCCAGCTTCCCAACCCCCAGCCCCCTTCTAGCTAGCTGCCGTATGCAGTTTGCTACGCGCGCGGCGGCGATTCCGTTGGTCTGTCCTCTTTGTGCGTGGTTCATGAGGCTCGATCTGATGGCCACACTAGCCTTCCACCCGCTCGGCGTACGGATCCTCGTTTGCTGTGTTGCTGATTTACGTACTGATGATGATGATGTCGATGCGAACTAGGCCCTGTTTAGTCCCGGTCACATCATCAAACTTTTAAAAATTCTCTCTCTAAACTTCACTATTCACTTATCACATCAAATCTCTCTCCTCATACATGGAGTACTAAACGTTAAGCCTAGTTAGGTCATGGTAGGACAATATTACCACAAACAAACGAAAAATGCTACAGTATCTAATGTGACTTTCTCACTTCACTTTTTACCTTTTTCCACGAACTATACACCCCTGTATCCATACGGTAGGACGTACGACCAGGGTCCAGACCGGGTCATCGTCATCGTCGGCCAACAGCCGCTGACAGGCATGCAGATCAGATCAGATGCATCAGTGAGAAACTATCACGAGCAGTTAATCATGGTTTGCATAGATCCACATATATAGCAATTCTCTGCAGGAAGGTGAACCACCATATCTATCTGGCGTTCAACGTCACCCGATCGCACTCTCACTCGCCCATTCACAGCTCGCGGGCCGAAGCCAGCGGCCGGCCCGGGCAGGGCGTAATGTGACAGGCCACGCGCGACAGAATTGAAGTAGGCGTGAATCCAGTGCGCGTACGTCCATGGCTTCCCTTCCGCTGCTGCTGCCTGCCTTTTTTTTTAAAAAGAATATTTTATTAATTTTTCAGTTAGATACATCGAGGTGATACATCCGCCTGAAAAGATCCCGGCCTCTGCCAAGTGACACACAGCCAAAAAAAGAAAAAATAAAGTTCCACAAACTTCGGGCCTAATTAGCTGCCAATCCTAAGACTAGACCGCCACCCATATGCCCGGCCAAAAATATCCGTGGCCGCTTGGACCAAACACTGCGACGCCACCACAAGACTGTCCCGCGATGATGGCCGTTGAAGGATAGACCAAATGCGGAGCAAGTGCGCCGTTGTGAAGATAACCTGCAAAAAATTTGGAGACTTGTTATCGAAAACCACTGCATTTCTGCAGCACCAAACCGCCCAACATAAGGCTGCCGCGCCTACAAATATCAGAGGTTTAAAACTTGGTGGTACAAAATTCAGCCAACTATTAAACATGTTAGTCACACTAGATGGTTTAGGTAAACCCCAAGCCGCGTAGACCGAAGCCCATACCATACGTGTGAATCGACACTCCAGAAAAAGGTGCTGAATGGTTTCATCTTCATGACAGAAAACACATTGCTTACTGCCATTCCAATTTCGTTTCGCCAGATTATCTTTAGTAAGAATAACACCTCGCTTTAAAAACCATAGGAAAATTTTAACCTTAAGGGGAAGTTTTGATTTCCATAATCTCTTATTTGTATTTGGTACATTTTGGTAAATCAGCGCCAGATAATGTGTTTTCACAGTGAAAACACCTGTCGGGCTCAGACTCCATTTAAATTCATCTTCTTCGTCAGTAAGGTTTATATTTGCTAGCGTTGCAGTTAAAATTTGCTGCCTGCCTGGATGCGATCGGCGATCGACCCACGGGCGGGGGGCGCTAGCGGGAACCACGACACCTCATTCAAGAGCCAGCTGCTGCTCTGAGTGGCATATATATGTGTACCAGTTTTTTCTGGCCTAGTTATGGCGCAGGTCCTTCTGCATCCCGGCCCGTCGTCGCCGGACGGACCACCGGCCGCGCCCGGAGCCCCCGCTACGGCTAGATCCGGTCGAGAGCCATACGGATCGGGCTGTCGCGGCCGCCGGCCGGCCCGATCGGTAGATCTATATATCCGAGAAGCCAACGGCGGCCGTGCCACGGAGACCTACAGCCAGATGTCCATGGCCATGATATGCATCGATCGGTATGGCCTGCGATGATCCCCATAATTCCCATTTGTGTACGAGTAGGCCCGGACAAATCTATCTCGCCAGCCCGCGCCGTCGCATTGCTCCTCCTCCCGATCTTAGTAATTGGCTCGAAGTAGATCTCAGCTACCAAAAATACTACGAATAAAACGGAAACCTGCAGTACCTTGACACGCACGATCGCTGTCGTCCAGCACGTGTACTGTTCACTCCACTACTGAACTTTGTGCAGAGTTGGAAGTTGGAACCACGTCTACCACGTGCATGAAACTGCTACCAGGTAAACCTATGCACGCTCACTACCGGAATACTCAACTTTTGCACCGGTTGGAAAAGCCTTTTAGCACCGGATTTCCCAACCGGTGCTAAACAACCGAGGCTAAAGGGGTGTCCCTTTAGCACCGGGTGGAATACCCAGTGCTAAAGGGTCCTTTTAGCACCGGGTCCAGATATGACCCGGTGCTAAAGTTTTTTGCGCGCCAAAAAAAATAATAATCCTCATCTATTTCTCTCCCCTCCTCTCTCTCTCTCTGGTTCTTGTTCATCTTACAAAATCCAAGAGCAGAAGAACAAGAACAATAACAGAAGAACAAGAATACATGTATTTATGTCTTGCATATGCTTGTTCATCTTACAAAATCCAATCACACACCCCGCATCACACACCTTGCAGATGAACAAGCATCACACACATCACAAATCCGGGTGAGGACGGAGATGGGGCACCACTCGCGTGGAGGAAGAGAGGAGAAGAGATGGGGCACCACTCGTCGGCCCTGCCCACGCGCCGCCTCGCCGTGCCAGCTCGCGCGCCGCCCGCCGCGCGCCGCTCGCCAACCGCGCGCCGGCGCTGCACCCCGGCCGCCGCGCCGGTTCGCGCGCCGCCGAGCTCGCGGCCCACGCGCCGCCCGCCTCGCCGCCGGTGCCTGCGAGATGCAAGAGGAAGAGAGAAGTGAGTGAGAAGAGAGAGAGGAGATAAGGTTGAAGAAAGAGGGAAGGGAAGGGGTGAGATAAAAAAAGAGTGGCTGTGGGTGTGGCTCTGCCGCCGGATTGCACATTAGCACCGGTTGTACCTATCAACCGGTGCTAAATGTTTTTGCACCGGTTGGTAGCTACCACCGGTGCTAATTTGGGATCTTTAGCACCGGGTCTTGTCAGGACCCGGTGCTAATGAACTCCTCCCTGTTGTATCTGCGTGTCCTCCCGCTCCTAGCTATTGGACCCCGTGCTAATGTATATTTAGCACCGGGTTCAAAAATGACCGAGGCTTTTGAAGGGGGCGGATGTGAATGTTTCTAGTAGTGGCTACAGAAGAAGCAATCACCCGATCGACCGAGTGCCTGAGCCAAAATTCCAAACGGCCGGACCGGGCCACAAGATGCCAGTACTCCATCCATCCACTGTTTCCGGGACCAGTGACAAGGCAAGGCACACGCACTGTTCCGTTCCGCCGTCTCGTGTTGTGACGTGTGCGTCTCCTCGTCAAGGTCTCGCCCGCCGCGGTCACCCATCCGCGCTATCTGTTCGGCGTTCATCTCCCAACCAACTCGCTCGCCCCCGAATTTAAACCCCCCACCCACCCGTGCCCTTCCATTCCATTCCAATCCCTTTCCCTCCTCGCTATATATCCGCCGCGCACCGCTTCCTTCCCAGCCAGCCAGCCAGCCAGCTCGCCCTCGCCCAGACCCAACTCCGGCCTGCCGCTCCATTAATTCCAGTCGATCGATCAGCCGGCGCCATGGTGCACGAGCAGGAGGAGGAGCCGGCGCCGGGGGCGGTGCACGGGCACCGGCTGTCCACGGTGGTGCCGAGCTCGGTGACGGGGGAGGTGGACTACGCGCTGGCCGACGCCGACCTCGCCTTCAAGCTCCACTACCTCCGCGGCGTCTACTACTACCCGGCCGGCGACGTCGCCCGCGGCATCACCACCAAGGTGCTCAAATATAACTCATCTCATCCTCTCTTCTCTAGTACTTACATACCATCAGTGATCAGTCCTTCAGTCCTCGCTAGCTCTCGAACGGTCGAACATGTACTGTGTATACTGGCAAAAAGAAGGAAAAAACTTTTTTCAAAAAAAAAAGAAAAAAAACTTTTCTACAATTTGTAGTAGGTGCTGGTCATGAAAAGGTTCTAAATTTGAGCATTTGATCAATCAGTGTGGCTACTGTCGGAACCAGAGATTTGGTCGATTTTTGGTATGACTGGTCCCGGGCGATGCCTGTTCCTGTCCTACTGTGCAGGTGTAGCTTTCAGTATGGTTGCTCGCGGTTGAGCAAGCGTTTAATTGTGTACGGCCGGTACCTGTTAACTATCAATCATTTACTACTCCTAGCGCCCACCTAGCTGGTGGCTGTCACCACTAAATTCAGGCTGGACTGTTTCCCTGAATCTGTCCAATTCGGAGCCGCTGCTAAACCGTGAGCTACTAGCAAATACTAATCCACAAGAAAAAGAACACATCAGAAAAGAAAACATGTGATCAGTAGAACTCCATGTAGGCTCACGAAGGATGCGGCAGGCTCTTCATGGTTTAATGCTGCTTCGTGTCAACTGGCAAAACCTGGGAAATCCTTTTCTTCCCATCGATCGTCAGGCGTGCGGTGCCGTGAGAGATTGCCTTAGGCGCATGAGTAATTGCTGGGCCGGTGGCATTCATCTGCCGCTGGTGCGGTTGAAACGGCCGCTTCCATTGCCCAGGGGCCAGGGCGTTCTTGGGTTCCAATAGACGATGGCTCACGCGAAGCAGGTGACGGCGGTTTTAAGGGTTGATCACGAATTCTGGATGGACGAAAGACTTCTTCTGTTCTTGATAAACAGGGTAATTAAGCACCAAACTGTCGGAACTTCTTACCATTTAGCAAGTATGGAAAGTAGAAAAACGTACAAATAGTAGTAGTGCTTCTGATATACACCTGAAATTCAGCAAATCGTTCAAGCTCGCCTTGGCCCCGTATCTGGTAGTCTGGTAATACCAGATCTAGTGTCTACTGTCTAGGAGATGCAATACATCAGTGGTAGTATTAACTCCGCTGAAGCAAAGATCAGTCACTCGTCAGGCTCAGCCTAGCAGTCCTCCTGAGTAGTCAGTTCTCATTTTCTCATAAATACTATGGATCGATCCTAGCCCTGCCATCGAATCCATCATAGATTCACCCAATCACAGTACATCTGAAACAAAATTACGGAAGCTCATGCTCATCGATTGAAGCATCAAGTATTCAGTGAAGCTGATAGTGGCTGTACTTTATCAGTGAAAGTTCCTCATTGCACTCCACAGCAAACCAAAGCTTACATGAACAGACCAGTAAGAAACAGCGCGCGTAATGATCGTTTCAGAGTTTTACTTCTCTGCAAACGGAATAATGTTTATGGAAAGCCGTCCTGCCCGGTGGCGCATTATGATCCACCTAATGATGTAGGACCACTGCTTTGCATGATGTGGATTCACAAGGGCAAAGTTATTTGCAAAATAATTACTATTTTACTTCACCATTGTTTGTTCCGAAATCTTTTTCTGTAAATTCCAGCAACTTACCGATGACTTAACCAGTTTTACAAATTACAAATTGTTCGTTGTCGTATAAAAGTTACAATCTTTATGGGCACCCAAATATTAAGCTGCAGTACTCAGAATCTTTGGTTGGCTCGCAGATCACAAACTTCAAATGTGGCGGACTGGCGCTCGGCTTCAGCTGGGCACACCTCATCGGCGACGTGCCGTCGGCCGCCACCTGCTTCAACAAGTGGGCGCAGATCCTGAACGGCAAGAAGCCGGAACCCACCGTCCTCACCCCGGCGAACAAGCCGCTGGAGGGCCACTCCCCGGCCAGCGCCGCCGCGCCACGCTCCGTCAAGCAGGTCGGGCCCATCGAGGACCACTGGCTGGTCCCCGCGGGCCGCGACATGGCGTGCTACTCCTTCCACGTCACGGAGGCGACGCTCAAGAAGCTCCAGCAGGAGCAGGGGCGCCACGCCGCCGCCGCGGCGGGCACCTTCGAGCTCGTCTCGGCGCTGCTGTGGCAGACGGTGGCGAGGATCAGGGGCGGCGCGCAGGCCGTGACCGTGGTCAAGGCCGACGCGGCCGGCCAGAGCGGCAAGGGCCTGGCGAACGAGATGAAGGTCGGGTACGTGGAGGCGTCCGGCTCGTCGCCGGCGAAGACGGACGTGGCCGAGCTGGCGGCGCTGCTGGCCAAGGGCGTCGTCGACGAGACCGCCGCGGTGGCGGCGTTCCCGGGGGACGTCCTCGTGTACGGCGGCGCGCACCTGACGCTGGTGGACATGGAGCAGGTGGACGTGTACGGGCTGGAGATCAAGGGCCTGCGGCCGGTCCACGTGGAGTACGGCATGGACGGCGTGGGCGAGGAGGGCGCCGTGCTGGTGCAGCCCGCCGCCGACGGGCGCGGCCGGGTCGTCACGGCAGTGCTGCCCAAGGACGAGATCGAGAGCCTCCGCGCCGCTCTCGGGAGCGCGCTCGCCTGATCGCCGGCGGCGCGTTCGTCTGAAGACTCTTAGTTTGGTGATGGCTTTCGGTTTGGCGATTTCAGAAACTGCAGTTTAAAAGAGTGTAGTAGCGTACGTGTAATCAGGCGCTTGTTTTCTTACTAGTGATGTGATGTATGATGATGCGCCAATACTGTTATAATTTGTGTTCTGTATTGGATGATGTTCCAAAATAAGTTGCTCGAATAGCTTATGCAGATTGTACCAATATTTACACAGGAAACTTTGACAAAAATAAGTTTGAGAAAGCATGATCTTGAGTGATCTCGGCGTCACAAATTTTTTGCTTGCTTGGATGTAAGTTAGCGAATTCAGGTTTCAGAAGCATTTCGTGTTACTTGGGCAAATCTTTCTGTTTTTCACCCAAAATTCTGACTTATGCGTTTCTTCGGTAGGAGATTTTCAGAATCATTTCTTGAATTGCTTACGTTGTGGTTTCACTTCCAGCATATACCTCATCTACTTCAACATTCTTAATTATCCCCTGTTTTCTCCCTCTGTATCAAAAAGGGTGTTCAGTATATGTTTTTTTTATCACTTGCTGTCCTGGCAGACTGTTATCCGTTATGGAAATGATGAGCACAAGCTTGACTGGATGCTTACCATCTGCAAACGGACACATTGAACCAGCGAATACTGATACCTTTTATTTTTGAGATCCTGAATACTGATACTGGTTACTCGAAAAAAAAAGAATACTGCTACTGGTTACTGACAGCTGGTACACCCTTGCATTCCAAATTCAATGCCTTTTTCACGCAATCCATGTAAGTGCAAATGTTTTTGATAATCTGCCACTCTGTGCCATGTGTAGGGCATAATCTAAACTGCAATTTGGGCCGGCCCAACTTGATATGATCAACTCCCCACATAAGCCACAGCCCATCCTCTCAGGAAACGTAATACCAGCCCGTGCCATTAGAATCTTAGCCCGGCCCAAGTTCAGACGACAACTTCGGCCTTTCTTACAAAACCCAAGCAAGGCACCTTCCTCTGCCTCTCTTTCGCAGTTTCGCTTCGCCGCCCCGAACCCTAGCCTACGCTTGTTGCGGCGGCGGGAGAGATGGCGAAGTCGTTGCGATCCAAGCGGGAGAAGCGGCTGAGGACCCTGCGGCGGGAGCTCGTCGAGCCCTTCTACGACAAGAAGGAGGCGGCCAAGCTCGCCGCGCAGGCCGCCGCCCTTGCCGCTCCACCGCTCCCGGTCCGCGGCCCCCCGCCGTCCCAGGATGACGGCAGCTCCCGCGCTGCCAGCTCGGCCTCGGCCATGGGTGAGCCCTCTTATAACTTTTCTGATTTACCAGTCGTGGATTGTTTGATGTTATTTCAGGGGAAGCGTTGAATTTCTCATCTCTTGTCTACTACTTTGTGAAGTACTATATCTGTAAAAATACTGTATGTTTATACTACTCGATTGGAGGTGCCTATTGGGTTTTGCAAAATAAGGTGTTGTAGCTCTGCAGATTTTCTGTCCGGAGCTGCATCTAGTTTGTTAAGTGTAGGAACTGTGGATTTGATCCCAGTGACAGCCTTGATTGAAGCACGGATTAATAATCAGAATAGATCTAGTTGGGAAAGGAATGAACCGATAGTTGCTTCCTGGAATTACAATTTCTTTTACCTTCCCAATTGCACGTCCTCTTGCATAAATGTTGATTGGAGAAGCTTAAAATTCTGTTACCAGTAGCCTCCTTACCATATAACCATTTAAATTCTATTACCAGCAGCTTCCATCTATTTGAGTTGGCCTAATTGTGAAGAACTGTGGCTATGATATCAAATGTCTATGGATATCAGAAGGCTGGTGATATATGTGCCATTTTAGTTCCTTGTTTGTTGTAACTACTTGCTTTAGACGTTGTGAGGTAATTAGAGATAATTATGCTAAGCATAAATTTGAACCTATTTGACAAAACTGGTGACCACAGGACGGGTATGGTAGCTAGCATAACCAGTTGTTTCTTTGGCATTTTGCATGAATCAACTGGGGCACCTAATTCGACAGTCTTAGTAAATTCAAAATTTACCCCTTGTACTTGCTGATGTTTCTTTGTGTAGTTTCACTGGCTCCTGATTTTGTGTTTCCTTAGTTGATGTGTGTTTGTTATCTCTTCTCTTGAATTCAGATGTGGAGATGCCTGATGGAGGAAACAGTAGGTCAAAATCCTTGTTGAAGCCGCTTGGCAGCATTAGCAAGAAGGTACAGCTTCATTTGAAGATCAAGAAAGACAAGAGGAAAGCTAGAAAGAAGGGAAAGTTTTCTTTCAAGAAGTAGACACGTAAAAGCCTTTTATCTTGTGAACAATGCAGTTTTGTTGTCAGTCCGAACAACGCTTGTAGCTCTTGTGATGAGCACCTGAAGTGCTAACCATCCATACTGGGTGGCTACTAATATGTCGAAATGAGTTTACCTTGTGGCTATGAATTCCAAGCAATCGAATTACCCAGATTGTGTTTGATTTTAGATGGTTTGTGAGGTTAGGATGATCCTTGCCAAAAGCTAGTATAATCTATCCTATCTGAAGAACGAGCCTCGTGGTGTTTTCGGGGGAAAAAAAGATGGCCCTGTTGTCTTCCATGTTTCTGTACAGTTCATATTCTTACCTTGCATCTCATGTTTACTGTCAGAAACTTCTCATGAGCGACTACGAAAATATTAAAAAAGAGTCAGGTTCTGATCGCCCATGTTGTGATATTTGGAACCAACGATCAGCGGTTGGGAATGGGATGCATATGAACTGTCTTGTGGAATCATTCATATGACTTCGCAGCAGGAACAGATCAAAATAAATTATCCAGTAGCGCTCACGTACTCATGTGGGCATCATCTTGTTCGTGAAACAAAATAGGAGCAGTTGACTTCCCCCTTCGCTAACATCATGCGCGGAGGACAGATATTGGATATAATTTCCCGCAGCATGTTCCAAGAATTGTTGTTCATTGTACTCTTCA
Organism: Echinochloa crus-galli; assembly: GCA_900205405.1. Taxonomy (NCBI): domain Eukaryota; kingdom Viridiplantae; phylum Streptophyta; class Magnoliopsida; order Poales; family Poaceae; genus Echinochloa; species Echinochloa crus-galli. Next base: position 1,034,312 of record OAMR01000093.1, read on the forward strand.
TATTGGAGCTGTGATCTACTCAAATGAGTGAGCCTTTTGAGTCGGTCTTCATTTGAAATTGTCTCTGCGCTTCTAGTTTAGCCTACACGCCCCGTTGCCATCATTGTCACCACCCGCTGACTAACCCCAAAACAAAGAGCCGGTTCTGTCAGTAGCATGCTGTGCAATGCAAGCGATGCCATTTCTACCCCTTTTCTTGTGTGACGAGAGGGAAACATTTTTTCTTGTGCGTGCGCGAAAAAAAAAATCAAAAGACTTGACAAGCTTTTAGAGGTCAACGCAAGACAACATACAGCGATGTCATAGAATATTTCAACCTTTTACCAGTTCAGACTTCAGATTCTAGTTTATGACTTTATTCCCAAATTGCCATATAATTCGGTGTTTCCAGAAAAAACATACCTCAAATATTCCAAGAGGAACCGGAATTTTCCGTTGGTCTCCTCCCTCTATTCCTCCTCTCTACCTTCCATGTCGTCTCCACCAAGTCTCCGCCTCTAACAAACTATACAAAACTTGCCCAGCCAACACGAACGGCGAGGGCCCAGGCGACACGGCAATGGCGTTCCACGTGCACGGGCACGAGAGGAGGCTCGCCGCCGCGGCGTGGGCATGTCTCGCCGTCGCCGTGTCCATGGCGAGCCTGTCGTCGGCGCGGTTCATCGTCGAGAAGAACAGCGTGAAGGTCCTGTCCCCGCGCTCGCTGCGCGGGCACCACGAGGCCGCGATCGCCAACTACGGCGTGCCGGAGTACGGCGGCACGCTCACCGGCGTGGTCCTGTACCCGGACGACGCGAAGCTCGCCACGGGCTGCGGGCCCTTCGGCGACAAGAAGTTCCGGTCGGCGTCGGGGCGGCCCGTTGTCCTCCTCGTGGACCGCGGCGGCTGCTACTTCGCCCTCAAGACGTGGAACGCGCAGCTCGCCGGCGCGGCGGCTGTCCTCGTCGCCGACAGCGCCGACGAGCCGCTGCTGACGATGGACTCCCCCGAGGACGAGACCCCCGACATGGCGTTCCTCGGCAACATCACCGTCCCCTCCGCGCTCGTCACCAAGCGCTTCGGCGACGCCCTCCGCCGCGCCGCTGCCGCCTCCGGCGAGGAGGAGGTGGTGGTGCGGCTGGACTGGCGCGAGTCGATGCCGCACCCCGACGAGCGGGTGGAGTACGAGCTGTGGACCAACAGCAACGACGAGTGCGGGCCGCGGTGCGACGCGCAGGCGGCGTTCGCGCGCGCGTTCCGTGGCCACGCGCAGCTGCTGGAGAAGGGCGGGTACGCCGTGTTCACGCCGCGCTACATCACCTGGTTCTGCCCGGAGGCGTTCCTGGGCTCGCCGCAGTGCAAGGCGCAGTGCATCAACCGCGGCCGGTACTGCGCGCCGGACCCGGACGGGGACCTCGGCGCCGGGTACGGCGGCAGGGACGTGGTGGCGGAGAACCTGAGGCAGCTCTGCGTGCACCGCGTCGCCAACGCCAGCGGCAGGCCGTGGGTGTGGTGGGACTACGTCGTCGACTACCACCTCCGGTGCTCCATGAAGGAGAACAAGTACACCCGCCGCTGCGCCGAGGACGTCGCCCGGTCGCTCGGTGCGCGCCATGCCGCCTTGTGCTTTCTTTCTTGACGCTGTCGAGTGGTGGAGTGTGCTGAAATTGTTCGGCGTTGCAGGGTTGGCGGTGGAGAAGATCGACAAGTGCATGGGGGATCCAGAAGCCGACGCCGAGAACGAAGTGCTCAAGATGGAGCAGATTGCTCAGGTTGTCAGTCTGACATGCTGATTCTGAGTTTCTGAATGAGAAGCGTCTGTTTCGGGAACGGCGCGTTCTTGGTAGTAGCAATTTGCTCACATCTTTTGCACGATCAAGTTTGCTTAGGCTTCGGTTCTTGCAGGTCGGGAATGGAAAAAGAGGGGACGTGACCATCTTGCCGACGCTGGTGATCAACAATGTGCAGTATCGAGGTATTAAGGGTCTTACCATTTGATCACAAGACCACACTCTGCTGTCAGCAGTTATTGGAACGTTCAGAAATGGTGTTGCTTTCTCTGAACAATTTGTCATTCCAGGCAAATTGGAGAGCACTGCGGTTCTCAAAGCGATTTGTGCTGGGTTCAAGGAGTCCACCGAGCCTCACGTCTGTCTGACACCAGGTTCACAGCCTCACTCCATACAGGAAATCATACCGATCAATTGCTTCAGTTCAGTGCTAATCAGGGAACACCACTGCAATTTTCTTCAGACATGGAAACCGACGAGTGCCTCGACAACAACGGCGGCTGCTGGCGCGACGAGAAGACCAACATCACGGCCTGCAAGGTACCCACCCATCTCCAACAAGTTCTTTCAAGTGAAGAATACTTCAGGTTGTAACTGCCCTACTGACCGATCGGGTGCTGGAAGCAGGACACCTACAGAGGGAGGATCTGTCAGTGCCCTGTGGTGGATGGCATTCAGTACCAAGGAGATGGGTACACCGACTGCAAAGGTACCATCAGTGCCAAATGGCTTCCATTGCTTGGTTGTACAATTCTTTTCACTCTGGCACTGAATTTGAATGGATTTCCGACCTATCCTTCACTGCATTACCAGCCGTCGGGCCGGGCCGGTGCGCCGTGGGCAACGGCGGGTGCTGGACGGAGACGAGAAATGGCAAGATTTTCTCTGCTTGCTCGGTAATCCGATGAAGAAACAACACTCTGCTTTTACATATATATACTGCTACTCTGCTAGGTGTGATCTTCAGGCCACCATTTGCCATTTGGTGACTAACGTTTATTTCTGGTGTGCAGGGTACAGACCTGAGCGGATGCAAGTGCCCTCCAGGGTTCAAGGGCAACGGCTTCCATTGCCAAGGTACTTCGCCTTGCTTAGCTTCCTCAATTGCTGAACTTGAGCCTTCCTTGCTGATTCATTTCTGCCGTTTCAGACGTCGACGAGTGCAAAGAGAAGCTGGCGTGCTCCTGCCCTCACTGCTCGTGCAAGAACAACTGGGGTGGATTCGACTGCAAGTGCAATGGCGGCCTGATGTACATCAAGAGTGAAGACACTTGCATCGGTGAGCCCTCAAGTGCCTTTCTGTTCTTGCTTCTGCTGCTCCTCCTGTTGATGTTGCTCAAGATTCAGCTCTTTTGCTGTTGAACATGCAGCCAAGAACATGTCGGCGTTCGGGTGGCTCGTCACCGCCCTGGTCGTCTCGTGCCTCGCCGGCGCCGGCGTCGCCGGATACGTCTTCTACAAGTACAGGCTCAGGGTATGATGAATCAATTTCAGCAATCTCTCTAACCAAATCAGGCAGAAACAAAAATCTATTATGCACTACAGATCTTGGTTACTGACCTTGGATGCGCTGTGTGTCGTGTGTGCTGCAGCGGTACATGGATACGGAGATCATGGCGATCATGGCGCAGTACATGCCCCTGGACAGCCAGCACAACGAGAACCAGCCGCTGAGGGCACAGGAGACCCAGCAAGCGTAGCTAGGCACGTCACGACATCTTCAGCTTCAGACTGTTGTCTTACAAAGTCCTTGCAGGTTTCATCGGTTCGTCCACCTCTGACAGTTACTTCCTGGGCCCTGTTTAGTTTCCCGTCCCATCACCCATCTTTCAAAAATTCTCTCTCCAAACTTCACTATTCACCTATCAGATCAAATCTCTCTCCTCATGCATGGAGTACTAAACGTGGATAAATAAAAAAACTAGTTGGATGGTTTTGATGTACCACGACGAGACGAATCTTTTAAACCTAGTTAGGTCATGGTAGGACAATATTTACCACAAACAAACGAAAAGTGCTACAGTGTCCGATGTGACATTTCCACTTCACTTTTTCTCTTTTCACATGAACTAAACACCGCCTAAGACCGAGTACATGATGTGCGATTTCAGTGGGATTAGATATGAAGATGGAGATGTCAGGCTTGATGGGCAAGTGGTGGCCGACAAAGATACCTTTAGGTATTTAGGATCGATGCTGCAAAAGAATGGTGACATTGATGAAGATGTTAGGCATAGAATTTCAGCCATTTGATTGAAATGGCGTCAAGCTTCTGGTGTCCTCTGTGACAAGAGGGTACCACAAAAGCTAAAAGGTAAGTTCTATAGGACGGCGATTCGCCCGGCGATGCTATACGGTGCTGAATGTTGGCCTACTAAAAGGCGACATATACAACAACTGAGTGTAGCAGAGATGCGTATGAGCACCAAGATGCAGTTTTGGGAGGATTTGGATAGCATGGTTAGTACCGTGCCTATCAGCGAGAAACTCTTCATAGGAGGAGATCTCAACGGCCATGTAGGTGCGTCTAATGTAGGTTTCGAGCGAGTGCACGGGGGGTTCAGGTATGGAAATAGGAATCAAGAGGGGGAGGATGTTTTGAGCTTCGCGTTGGCCTACGACTTGTTGTTAGCAAATACCCTATTTAGGAAGAGGGAATCTCATCTAAATCAAAAGCACTAATCAACTTGAAACTAATGGCATTTTTTCTGTTGATCAAAGATAACTGGGAAGGTGAACATGACTAATGTTGAAAGGAATCTAATCTCATTCCCATGAAACTATTGTTGGTCTTGAACATGAAACTCTCTTGAGAGAAGCTGACCTGGCCAAACGGACTAAATAATTGCCTTAAGTCCTTTTCAGTTGCTTCAAATGCTACATTACGCACAAGCAGTTTTGTTGAACTTTTATCCTTGTCACTCTTCTTTGCGGCTTGACCATCTTTCTTCCCATGACACAATTGCAAGATCAAAGCATGCCCATCCAAAACCGTTCCCTATGAACACATGGAACATTTAGCATGCTGCACATCTCTAGGAGCTAATGGTGTAAAATCAAAAGGAGAGGAAGGGAGGGAGGGACGCCACCTGTAGATCCTTGCACACACTGGTTGCAGTTTCGACCGAGTCAAATTCAACGAAACCAAATCCCATCGAAACATTCTTGCCATTCTTAACATGCTTCTTCACCTAAAGACAGACAAAAAAAGAAGGTTAAGACAGTAAGAAGAAAGATTGCATCGATTGTCCATAATAAGCACACATCCATACCTTCACACTTTTAAGACTGCCGCTCTTTAACTTTGAACTGAAATGCTGACTCAACGACTCATCTGTTGTCTTGAAATTTAAATTCTTGACAAACACAGACCGTGACTGCAAAAAAAAGGTAGTATCTTTTAAGCATGTTCAACCATAAGCAAACAAATAATTTCAAGTAGCCCTGGTATGCAGCAACTTGTATGAAAAAACAGAACTTAAGGAGTTAAGACAGAACTTTTTGCCATGGTAAACTCCGAACCATAAGGTTAAGAGGCCCAAGCATACAGCTAAAAATCATCCTCATCATACAAAGAAGTTAGAGAAAGCTTCAAACCTCCACCCTGTCAGGATCAATCTCTTCAACGCCGACTCCTTCCACAGCTTGCTCTACAATAGCTTTAGTAACAATACGCTCCCCAATCACATTCTTTTCATCCTCATCTGCGGGTGCCGAGGTAGGAGATAAAATGTTCTCAGGTGCCCACTCCAAATACAGAGGACCATCTCTGCATCACAAAATGCAAAGAGAAAAAACACACGCATGCTTACAAAATCAAGCTAATAACAACGATCAAATAACACAGCATAAGAATAAGAAAGAATCAATTAATAACATGATTGCCATTTATCCCAAGCTTAATCACGTATTCAACAAATAAATGCTACATTCGCTCTAGAGAAACCAAATGCTAAAAGAATTAGAGCTGGTGCATCTTCATAGAAGAAAAAAAGAATTAAACTTACAAAAGCAGGCGTTATAAGCTGGAACACATCAACTGATATCAATGAACTAAAGCTACTTGAGCAACTTACTTGTATCGTGTATATAGTAACTTCTTGAATGCATGTCGGGCCTCTGTTGCTTCAACAAAGATTACCTGACACACCAAAGATTTAACTCAAGATAAATAAATGAACTCAAGCGGCAATATTGAGTGGCACCACAAGCACTCAGGGTGGCATTTGAAGAGTGGCACACCTTAACAAATGCATTTATGGTAAAAACATAATGTGTTGGTAATATATAACAAACAGCTGGATAACATGAGCAGAATATACTAACATACCAAGGCAAGTACTCTGGTTGAAGGTAGAACAATTTTATCCAAACTGCCATGTTTCTGAAACATTGCTGCAAGGTCTTCCTCAGAAGTACTAAATGGCAGGTTCTTAACTAGTATCACATGGTTGCATCTTTTTGACTTCTCATTTTTTTTGGAAGCAAATTCTTCCAATGCAGCAACATTAATTCCAGACTTAGATAGATATTTCTTAGTCTCTGCAATGACATATGTCTCACCAAGAGCAATACGAACAGCAAGGTCATCCGCTTCTCTATCAAGTAACTCACTCTTACTGATACCATTCTTCCTTGCAATGTTTTCAACAACCTAAGCAGGCAAGCAATGAGTTCAATCAGTTAGACTTACCTTGACAACGATAT
>OAMR01000093.1:1044984-1058532 GCA_900205405.1 Echinochloa crus-galli
ACTCATCTGTTGTCTTGAAATTTAAATTCTTGACAAACACAGACCGTGACTGCAAAAAAAAGGTAGTATCTTTTAAGCATGTTCAACCATAAGCAAACAAATAATTTCAAGTAGCCCTGGTATGCAGCAACTCGTATGAAAAAACAGAACTTAAGGAGATAAGACAGAACTTTTTGCCGTGGTAAACTCTGAACCGTAAGGTTAAGAGGCCCAAGCATACAGCTAAAAATCATCCTCATCATACAAAGAAGTTAGAGAAAGCTTCAAACCTCCACCCTGTCAGGATCAATCTCTTCAACGCCGACTCCTTCCACAGCTTGCTCTACAATAGCTTTAGTAACAATACGCTCCCCAATCACATTCTTTTCATCCTCATCTACGGGTGCCGAGGTAGGAGATAAAATGTTCTCAGGTGCCCACTCCAAATACAGAGGAGTATCCCTGCATCACAAAATGCAAAGACACAAAACACACGCATGCTTACAAAATTAAGCTAATAACAACGATCAAATAACACGGCATAAGAATAAGAAAGAATCAATTAATAACATGATTGCCATTTATCCTAAGCTTAATCACGTATGACGTATTCAACAAATAAATGCTACATTCACTCTAGATAAACCAAATGCTAAAAGAATTAGAGCTGGTGCATCTTCATAGAGGAAAAAGGAATCAAGTTTACAAATGCAAGCGTTTATAAGCTGGAATGCATCAGGGCCGATATCTAAAGTTACTCAAGGAACTTACTTGTATCGTGTATATAGTAACTTCTTGAATGCATGTCGGGCCTCTGTTGCTTCAACAAAGATTACCTGACACACCAAAGATTTAACTCAAGATAAATAAATGAACTCAAGGGGCAATATTGAGTGCACCACAAGCACTCAGGGTGGCATTTGAAGAGTGGCACACCTTAACAAATGCATTTATGGTAAAAACATAATGTGTTGGTAATATATAACAAACAGCTGGATAACATGAGCAGAATATACTAACATACCAAGGCAAGTACTCTGGTTGAAGGTAGAACAATTTTATCCAAACTGCCATGTTTCTGAAACATTGCTGCAAGGTCTTCCTCAGAAGTACTAAATGGCAGGTTCTTAACTAGTATCACATGGTTGCTTCTTTTTGGCTTCTCATTTTTTTTGGAAGCAAATTCTTCCAATGCAGCAACATTAATTCCAGACTTAGATAGATATTTCTTGGTCTCTGCAATGACGTATGCCTCACCAAGAGCAATACGAACAGCAAGGTCATCCGCTTCTCTATCAAGTAACTCACTCTTACTGATACCATTCTTCCTTGCAATGTTTTCAACAACCTAAGCAGGCAAGCAATGAGTTCAATCAGTTAGACATACCTTGACAACGATATCATGTGATTCAATATCTATCTACTACCTCCGATCCAAATGTAAGTTCATTTAGGTTTGTTCTAAGTAACATTTTTTAGATTTGACCATCACTAGCCAAAAACAACCGGAGATCGATAATATATGGTTGAAATCATGAAAATACTATCAAAATATATAGATTTTTCTATTTGAAATGATATACTTCTATATATATTATTAGTAACAGTGTCATATGGGAGACCTTGTCAATGTTATATTTGGAGCCAGAGGAAGTACACTATCCCAGCATTGAGTTGAGACAAACAAACAAGAAACAGGGTAAAGCAATGCCAAAGCTGGGATAGAACCATACAGTATCTTGGCGCATATAAAAGCTGTTCCATGCTCTCGTATCCCCACTGATTTCAGAGGCTTTCTTTTGTTCCAACCTTTGCTGCTTGAGATTCATTTTCACATCAACAGTTGCACGAGTAGACCTTGATAATTCAATAACAAATGAGTAAAAATTATTGGTGCAACTTATCAAACAAAAGAAACAACACAATAGGAACCCTATTTTCTTACTCTAACTTCTTATTGTTTAGTGGTTTAGCAGCTTTAACACGTAACAGTCGTCCCTGAAAACTTGAGTTATCTAGTTCATCAAGTGCCCTGCCAAAAATAAAAGATCATTATTAGCAGGTATAGTGCGCCAAAAATAACAAGTCAGTGTGGCATCCACCAAACAAGTAAGCATGGTTCTCGGTTCGTAAAAATAATATGTCCAACATTTAAATTATGTACCCGACCTCACAAAAGTGCATTATTTTGGTCTGATTGCTGTAGGATAATAAAATAAAAAAGGGCCAAGTCATGCGAATCATGATAAGAATATCCAAAGGCAGATGATCAAATCATTGCCCGAAAGCTAAACTCTCACAAAATCAAAATAAATTCATTATTTTAAATTGGAGGTATTAAGTTTGTACCTCACTGCTGAGTCTGGAAGGCTAAAAAGCACATAACCCCTGCCAGTTGAGAACTTTGTGGTTTTATCAACAACAATATGGGCTTGTTCAATGTCACCGTATTGGCTGCACAGCTCTACCAAATCATCTTCACTGTGAAAATAAGTAATAATATCCTTTAAAAAAATCATGCAGCTGTATCATGAATATAATAAGCATAACACACAAACGTTGGTCCAAGGTAACATGACCAAGCAACAACAACATACGTGGTTGCATATGGAAGATTGCAAAAAAATAGACGGCCAGTCTCCAGGGCCAACTTCTTTTCATCAGCGATTAAAGAAGTGTCTTCATCTTCATTGTCTTTATCCTCATGGATTTTAGTTTCTTTTTGTCTGCCATCAAGATCTTCACTCTCTTTGTTGTCAGGCTCTTCCACCTCTTGCAAGTCAGTATGCTCCCCATGAGTGTCCTTATCGACATTGATTTTCTTGTCTAGATCGCCCTTCAGATTCGCAATCTGGTCATCTGCATCTTGTGATTCATCAGATGAGTTTTCATCATCGGTGGTGGTGTTTGAGTGATCACCAGAATCTTCATCATCTGATTCAGAATCTGACCAGTTTTTCTTGATTTTACTCTTGAAGAAATCTGCATCTGTCATATCATTGTCCTTTTTACTCTCTGTTTGTAGCTCTTCTGAAGCATCTTCGGAAGATGAATCATTTGCCATTTCTTCATCAGAAGAATCTTCAGAAGATGCCTTATTCTCAGAAGAAGCCGGAACATTCTTTGGAGCTCTCTTAGATTCTTGAGTAGCTACCACGCTATCTGTTTTCGCAGCATCAAGAGTACCAGTCGTATCATTTGCCCACATCTTTGCTTTAGAACGGGGCTGCATAACTTCAAGGAACTCTTGGAACTTTGGATCATTAGCTACACTGCCTTTAGAACCTCTACCATCAGCAGATGTTCCTTTGATCTTGGTACTTCGTGGCGGTGCATCTACAGCCCCTGCATTATTCTTGTCTTTACTACCATATTCAGGCTTCTTTAAAGAATGGCGGCTCCAAGGGCGAGGAGCATCAGGGTCACCGATCTTACGGGCAACCTGCCAAACATCATGATAGCTGTAAGGTATGTATCACTAGTGCCACATTCCGTCTCATATGTACAATTCACAAAAACAGATAGGACCATACTAAGAAGAGGAAAATTGAAAAAAAAAACAATGAAAAAGCAAAGTACCTCGCAGCTGATCTTGCAAGTGTCAATGTATGTATTGTTGAAATACTTGAGGGCCTCCTCTGCCTCTTCATTGGTTCTGAAACCAATGAATGCAAATTGCCTACTCTTACCATCCCTGTCCAAAAGCAAAGGCGTTCAGTTTCATGCAGATTCTTTGGATTCGAAATGCAATTACTCCAAGCAGCATCACACGGATATGGCGTTAGTCAGGTTCAGCTTTTCAATAGTGCAGTCAAGACGTAAGAAAAATAAGAACCGACGCTAGATGCAGTGTAATGAAACTATTGTATGGTAAGGTTAGAAAAGCCAGTTCAGTGCTGAGGAATTCAGGAAGCACTGAAACAGGTGTTAAAATTGAGAGCGAAACAAAATTGGTGCCCGGCTTGCTTACTTTGTTCGGATAACCTTGGCGTCGGTGACCTCTCCCTTCCGCGAGAACACCTCCCGCAGGCGCCTCTCGTCGGCGCCCTTGGGTAAGTTCTTCACGCACAGACGCGACGACATGCGCGCTAGGGTTGCTCACCGCCAGAAGACGCCTAGATGGATCTCCGCTCAGCGCCTCTCACCTTCAGCGGATGGAGGAGAAGTGGCTGGATGGATTGCCGCGTCCCCGTCGCCGGCGATAGGTCGCCGAAGCTGAGGCGCAAACCAGCTGTGGCGGCGCCGCGGCGGTGGACAGGGGGAGGAAGAGCGAGAGAGATGGCGGCGGCGCTGGCGCCGAGTTCTCAAGTCACTGATCTGTGGGCCCGCGGCAACGTGCTCCTGTGATGGGCTGGGCTGCGCTGAGTGGACGGCCGGGGTGTGTGTCTCGTCGGCCCGGGTGGGTGTGAGATCATTTGGGCTTGGGTTGAGCTGAGATGTCGGCCCGGGGAAAGAGATTGGTGGAATCTGGGCTCTCATTCTATTGGGCCTTGGTGGTTTAGCTATGCCAGCTTTTGCCGTGTATAATTCTTTTGTGAGTACAGTACGTTGTGTGACAGTTCGACAGACAGCCATGTTCGTTTGGATTGTTTTCAGCGAGTCAACAGTGTTTTTCTCTCAGCGAAAACCAGCGCCAGCCACCAGCACCAACCAGCCAGCAGTGTTTTTCTCTCAGTAAAAACCAGTGCCAGCCACCAGTCTAAGAAGGAATTCAGCAAAGCTCAGGAGACTAGCAATTACGGAGTACTAGAATATTTTTTCTCTGAAACACACACTACTGTACAAGGCTATCGACATACGTCCCTGTCTCGGAGCACTAGGTTGGTAATCCCTATATAGTTGGATAAAGCATGTTACGGCGGAATTGAATACACGTGACTGTAGCGTATTGCAGGATAAAAGCAAGTTGCCGCTTGTCCAAACAAATAATCACCTGCTCGTAGCTGTCGTGCACGTGCGAGGTCCGAGCGTTCCAACTCCCATCCCCGTCGGCCGTCGTCTCACCTGCGGATTCCTTTCTGGGTCGCTACGGCGAGATGATGAAGAAGTGCACTAGAGTTCGGCGCCCGCCCGCGTGGTCCGACGACGACGGTGAAGAGATCGACATGCATGGGCGTTGCGATGATGGCTGGCGTACCCGGCGGCCACTTGCACGCTCTCGCGCAGAGACTTCGGGCACCAAGAGTCGCCTGGTGGCGGCGTAGCGAACGTCGGACTCGGGCCAGTGCAGCGGAGAACAACCCGGCCCCGGCGGCGGGTTAGGGTCCTCATCACCTTCGTACGCGCAGTGGCCATGGCATTGACGCCACGACGGGGTCACATGTAACATGACTACATGAGAATATTACGTACGCCAGTCGATTGGAGACGAGGAACGCGAAGCTTTTGTGACTTTCTGTATTATTACTTCCTCTATTATAAATTATAAATAAATATAAAAGAATAAATTAAAAAAAATCTAGAAGCATAATAAAAAAGAATAAATCTAATTTATAATTTAGAAAATCTAGAAGCATAATAGAAAGAATAAATCTAAAAAAAAGACAGAATGACTTATAATTTTGAATGGATAGACCATGTAGCAACACAAAACACATAACTTGTAGAAGGGACATGCAATCGATCGAGCAGCACAACAGCACAAGCATTAAAGTATGCCTCAACTTGTTCGGTTGTTCAGCTCTGTATTAGGTTAGTGATACTACCAGGCAAATATTAGCCAAGCCCATGTTGGGCCTAGCTACCCTAATAAGCTAGGGACGCTTCGTCATAAACCACAACGGACAACGCCAGCGGCAAGCGGCGGCACCAAGTGGTGTCCATCCTCAACGACTTCCCCCTTTTTATCTTTTATTTTTCATGTTCTTCTTAGTGATGTCCAATTGTCCACCACTTTTTTCGTGCTGCTGGTGGTCAGGGGGCTCGGCCATGGCCCGATATGGCTTGTACAGTTTCAGGCAAGTGTGCCCTAGTCGATTTTGAGTAATGGGAACACACTGTGACGAAATTAGGAGAGAGAACTAACCAGCTACGCCTATCAGACTAGAAGTGCCCTAAAAAAATTTAGGACGAAAGCAAATCTGGACTATTCCTTTTAGTTCAAGAATAAACCATCAGTTTAGAGAACAAACTAAAGCAACATAGCAGCAGTAATAACATTTTACTAGATAGTAGTGGTATGCAATTTATCTCATTATCACAGCAGTTCATAGAACTCGTGGAAAAATTTTAAAGAAGAGCTATGCATGCAACACTTGTAAGTCATAACACCGGCCTAGCTAGGTGCTTCTCGCCGTGTGCTCATGTCTTACACTGCTAGAAGCCTAGAATGTTAATATAAATGACGAACCGATTTCATCATATAAGAGGCTAAATTCGTCATAAAGAAATTTCTGGGACAAATTTATGTTTATAAAATGAATCATTATATTTTTTTTCTATGATGAAATTTTTTTGACTCAGTACTAATTTTCTTTCCAGCGCGTCTGTCCTAGAGGGAGTCCTTTTCGGTGGCTTGTTTAATTTCCTGTTGGTATTCTAACGGTTGTACGTTTTATAAAAAAAATGGATAGATCAAATCCATATTGATATTCTGACGTTTGTTAATCCATGTTGGTATTATCATTAAAAAACAGTCCAGTGTCGTGTACTCGTGTTTACTTCATCATGGGAATGGAGAGTTTAGATGATTGGCTACTGTCTATAGTATTTCCTGACACAAATTAAATTAGCAATCACTAATTTTTCAATGATTTATCCCGATACGTACGTCCAACTGTCCAAGTGCCCCTTACATCGATCCAAAAATATCGATATCACCTAAAGATGTATATGGTATTTTGTGTCTATGCCGCACCGCACGCACATGTGGTTGTACCGGGCACTGGCCAGCAACAATCATCATATTGCCACATGTGTGGCTAATCTCTCGCATGGAGACGATGATGATTTGGAATGGTCAAGAAACCAATGTACCCGGCCTGTGTACCGTATGCTCGCTTGCACAATCGATTGGAATAATAGTACGTCGATGATCATGACCCCTCAGCCGAGGCCGACGTTGTCGAAGACACACGTGGAACATGTGACGTTCAATTCGGACGTTAATTATTTGGGATCTGGGCCTGGATCGATCGATCGGGCCGTGTGTGGTGCCCGTCGGCCTCCCCACTGTACCCGAGCTGAGGCTGACGGCGAAGCGCCGCGCGCGCCGGGGATCTCGCGTACGTCGCTAATCGAGCACGGAATTAACGGGACGGGACGCGATCGAGACTCGAGAGGGCAGGGTTCACAATGCTGTCTCTCTTCGATCCATTCCCGGCCGGCTAGAGTCCACGCACGCCACGCGGCACGCACACGCACACGGGGCACGGCGCCCTCCTGCCACTTAATTACCGGCCGGCCTGCTGAGAAGCGAGCTAGCGCCACCGTACCGTGCCACTACAAATAAGGCCGGCCCGCCCGTGGACACGGCACACGGCACAGCATAGCAGCAGCTGCATATCGCTAGCTGATCCATGCACATACACCACCACGTACCCGCCTCGACTCGACCCGACCCTCCCGCTAGCCGCTTCTCCCCGGCCGCCACGGCCCGCGCCTTCTCCGGTTGGTTCGCTAGCCAGCCAGCCAGTACGTGTACGTGGAAATAAACGATGATGGCCGAGGCCGTCGTAGTGAAGCTGACGGCGGCGGCGGGTTCGTCACTCCCGCTGAAGCAGGCCGGCTTGGGTGGGCAGCACCTGGGCTCGTTACCCTGCGGCTGCGGGATGATGACGAAGCGGAGCAGAGCTTCGCGACCTGGGGTGATCAAGAACAGAGGTATACTATTTTCCATATATACACATCTTAATTAGATAACACGCATGCACATCCTAGCTAGCTACACGTACGTGTACGTGAACCTGAGCGAGCTAGCGTGCTCTCTCTCAGCTCCCTGCCGTACGTGCCCAAAAACATGGCGGAGATCGAGTGCATCGGCGAACGATGGCCGGCGGAGCCCTAGCTCGGCGCTGCTTCGTCCGGCACCCTAGCCTAGCTAGAACGATCCAAGAAAGTTAACAATGGCCAACATGCCGCCGTCAAGCTTTAATTTCTGGTGAGTAAAATACACTGGCGGTCCTTAAACTTGTTCCGAGGTGTTATCTAGGTCCCTGAACTCTTAAAATGCACATTTGGGTCCCTGAACTTGCTAAACTGTGTCATCTGGGTCCAACGTTCCAATAATATAGGGGTATTTTTGGAAGTTTGGATAAATTTTGGAAGTTTGGACCTAGATGATACAGTTTACCAAGTTCAGGGAGTCAAATATGTATTTTGAGAGTTCTGGAACCTAGATGACACCTTGGGACAGGTTCGAGGACCGCTGGTGTATTTTACTCATTTGCGGTCGTTCTCCCACTCGGGCGGCCAGCGATGCAGATCGCTCGTTGCTTGCTTGTGACCTGGTGTCGAAGCAACTGATGGCCAGAGCGGCAGAGCTTGAGCTTTGCGCTCTGAGTTCACCGGAGGTGCTCATTCACAGTGGCATGCATTTTCTTGGTCGTCACTGTCTGATGCTCATCTGTCTGATCCCTAACTTGCGCGTCGCGATTAATTCTCTAGTATTACCAAAATTACAAATCTCTATAGCTGTTCTACTTTGTTTCTTCGAATTTACAAAAAAAAATAAACAAAGAAAGAAAGGCTGACACCCATCTCGTTTTTCTCTACTCTTCAAGTGGCACAAGTTCACCGGACATTTGAGGTAGAGGAACGCGCAAACAGTCCTGCCAAAAACTGTAAGCATTTCAGCGCTTTGCGTCCAGCTTGATCTTCTGATTAAGTAAAAGTTCGAAATAATTTCAAAACTCATGTAACGAGCTGAGGCTCTTGCTTCAGTTAGCCGTGGCGTAAGCACACAACATAAGAAGGGCAGCACCTCGTCAGAGACTACGATAATAAAGAAGCAGCTCCAGCAAGTCGATATATATGCTTGAGAGCATGGGAATTTCTCGGCACTTCGCGGGTGAGATCAAGCGTATCGTGGACATGACATACATGTGCGTACTAATCTTGAGTAAATGTTACTTACCCACCAATTATGCTCTTTAGCAACACATGTTTTGACAGCGACCATTTTTTACAGCTGCTGGTTACAGAGAGATGAGGAAATTATGCTAGATGTGGAAACTTGTGCTATGGCATTTCGGATCCTTCGGATGACCGGATACAATGTCTCTTCTGGTATACTCCCTATCTATTTGCTGGAAACTTTTACCTCGCTAGCTATTTATTAGTACCTTTATATAGTTGCAAATACTTCACTCTTTTTTTTATCAAGATTCAGTCAAACCTTTGAAATTTGACTGACAATAGTTTGGAAAAAAATACAAATCATATGTGTAGATTTGTATTGAAAATTACTTTCAGAATATCATATAATTATTAAGTTGTACCATTAGAGTGTATAAAACGTTGACAACGTCATTTTTTCTACTGGAGGCAGTTTTTTTTTGAAAAAGTCCAATCTGCTTTGAAGTTCCAACACACTGATTCACACGAAAATGCTGTGCAGATGAGCTGTATTATGTCGCTGAATCTTCCGGGTTCCATACTTCACTTGGAGGATATTTGAATGATACGAGATCCCTATTAGAGTTACACAAGGCATCTAAAGTCAGTATCTCAGAAGAAGAATCTATCCTGGACAGCATAGGCTCATGGTCAGGCTACTTGCTGAAAGAACAGCTGAGGTCTGGTGCACTGCAGAACACTCCACTCTGTAGAGAGGTACTTTAGTGAATGTACTATTGCTGCCACATTGGGATTTGGCAATTCGGCAAGCTTTAAGAAATGCTGCGTATTTTCAGGTGGAACATGCTCTGGAATGTCCTTTCTACACCACATTGGATCGTCTTGAGCACAGGAGAAACATCGAAAATTTCGATGTCACAGGACACCAGATGCTAAAAACACCTTACTTGTAAGTTTTTTGTTGTTCCACAAATTAAGGTCCCACAAAACCATTGTAATGTATATACTTAACGCCAACGTTGTGTATGTTGTTGAAATAGGTCTTTTTATACCAACGATGATATTCTAGCATTGGGTGTCAGAGACTTCAGTGCCTCTCAGTTTACTTACCAGGAAGAACTTCGTCATCTCGACAGGTAACAAATCTGATTGTCAAGCTCCATTGTCCTATGCAAACAGCAACCTCCAGCAATTCAGCTTATTTTTTGTGCAAAATTTGATGTCACAGCTGGGTGAAAGAGAGCAGACTGGGCCAGTTACCATTCGCACGCCAGAAGTTAGCATACTTCTACCTCTCCGCTGCAGGCACCATGTTCACTCCTGAACTGTCTGATGCTCGCATTCTATGGGCTAAAAATGGTGTGCTCACAACCATTGTCGATGACTTTTTCGATGTTGGAGGATCAAAAGAAGAATTAGAAAACCTTGTCACATTGGTCGAGATGTATGGGATGCTCATCCTTTACCCCCGATGCCTTTAAGCATGTGATGTTTTTTTGGTCTAAATCTCCTTTTTTTGCGTTTTCAATGTTTTTTACAGGTGGGACGAGCATCACAAAATTGAGTTTTACTCAGAACATGTAGAGATTGTGTTTTCTGCAATTTACACTTCAGTAAATGAGCTTGGTGCAAAGGCTTCTTTGCTACAAGACCGCGATGTTACCAAACACCTAGTTGAAATAGTAAGTCCCCAAAACCCAATACAATTTTATCTGCCAATCTTTTTTACATACATTTTTTTTCACTTTTCGGCATTGACAAGTTCATTGGCCTTTGTAGTGGCTGGATTTGCTGAGGTCTATGATGACTGAGGTAGAGTGGCAAGTGAGCAACTATGTCCCAACATCAGAAGAATACATAACGAATGCGGCTTTGACGTTTGCACTAGGCCCAATTGTTCTCCCAGCATTGTATTTTGTTGGGCCAAAGATCCCAGAATCTGTAGTTAAAGACCCAGAATACAACGAGTTGTTCAGGCTAATGAGCACATGTGGCCGTTTTTTGAACGACGTTCAGACTTACGAGGTATGTTGCAATTCAAATTTGGAATTTCTATAGAAGTCCTTCGCAAACTGGAAAAATGACAATGGCCTAAAAAAATAAAACTATGTTCTTGCACTACCTTCCTCTGTATTTTGGTTTCTGGTATACCATGAAGAACATAATTGGTACTTTGGTAGCTCACAACCTTTTTTTAAAAAATGTCTACATCAACACATTGGATTCATTGCTGAACATTATCTAAAAAAAATCATTCATGGCTGAAGAAATGGGTCACTCTTCTCCAAAAAAAGTGCTGTCTTTATATATACATTTGAAAAGAACATGGTAGATGGTAGTACATGGCTATATACCCATATTTATCCTTGAATTCAATTCAGGGAGCTTAATTTTTATATAAATTATGGCGGGAATTGGCACTTGACAGTTGACACAAACGCACTGATGATGTACTAATGCAGAGGGAGTACAACGACGGCAAGGTGAACAGCGTTTCTCTCCTCGTCATTCAGAGCGGCGGCTCCATGTCCATAGCGGAGGCTAGAAGGGAGATACAGAAGCCCATCGACACCTGCAGGAGAGACCTGCTCAGACTGGTTCTCACGGAGGAAGGTGCCGTCCCTAGACCCTGCAAGGAGGTGTTCTGGAAGATGTGCAAAGTGTGCTACTTCTTCTACTGCCGGGGCGACGGATTCAGCTCGCCGGAGGCGAAGGCCGGAGAAGTGGACGCGGTGATTAACCTGCCGCTGCAGCTCAAAGGAAGCAACAATGCATCGTCGCTGCCTGTCTTGTGGGAGTAATCGAGTAGCCGGTTTCCTTTTAAGGCAGTTTCAGACGTTCAGTAGCTAGCTTGTAGCCTGTAGGTGATGATGTCAGGTGGTGTCACTTGATGCATTGATGAGCTAGGAAATATAGGAGGGAAAATGGGGATCTTAGGTACTCGAGGAAGAAAGCCGAATGTTTTTATAGCAGAGCTTTGTGCTGTTCGACTGAAAATTCTCCCTGCTGCCTCGAAGTCTTGATCGGATTCTGGACACCTCAGTGTTCATTCTTTTGCAGCACTGCAGCCTGCAGGCTTGTAATTGTGGCGTGATGCTGATGCCAAATTTGCAATAAAGCCCAATTGCCCAACTGGACTGGCCGCGCAAATCGGACGGCCGCATCTTCTCTGTCCCCGGCGCTCGCTGCTCTTGGCTTGGAGATGCCATAGCTTCATCAGTGGTCTCCACCTTTCAAGCACACCCGGCCTGGTCACCCTCACCGGCCGGGAGCCCGAGATAACCATTGCAAAAGAAAATGCCGCTCCTGTGAGCTAAGGATGACAAAGACCATCCGTGAAAGCTAAGGATCTCGCGGCTGATGCCGTTCGGTTCGCACGAATCGCACATGCTGCAGCGGCGGCGCACAGGAAGGAGCTCTGTCGTTCTGCGTACTAGAACATTAAGTGCGCTCTACGCACCCTATAATAACCATAAGAATATACCTAAATGATAATTAGAGAGCATATACTATATATATTTAATGGCTGGTATAGTTTACCGTTACTAAAAGTAAAATATGCGTATTTAGCACAACTTAGCATATGAATATGTGGAACTGACCCTAACATTTAAAATAATGAACTCTATTGTACAATATGTATATTTGATATGAATATGTCTATATATAGTTATATAGATAAAAAAGCAACATATTAAAAATGATCTTATGTGTCTTATTCTTCTTAGCTTTATAACAACAGTGCAGCTAAAATCATGTAGCTTGCAGCTTGGTCTCCTCTTTATTGGAGAAGCTATTGTTAAGGGATGGTTTAGACATGGTACGTAATTGGTCGTTGGTCAGCAGAGTGTCGGCTAAAGTCATGTAGCTTGCAGATTGGCCTTCTCTCTAATGGACAAGTCATTGTTAAAGGATGATTTAGACATGGCGTGTAGTTGACAGTTGGTCCTATCTGATTTCCTGCCCATGCATGATTCGGTTTAAGGATGAAGATTGTTACACGTAGTCCCATAAGGTCGAACCTATATAGGAGCCAAACACACATTACTTCTACGCTCCCACACTCTTTCGGAGGAATATCTAAATTGAAATCCAATTACACAATTTTATTTCTTACTACGAATTTTCAAAATAAGAACAAATAAAATTATACTATTCTCAAAAAAATATTTTATAATAATTTCAACTAAATATAATCAAGTGCGGTCTTATTTTAAAAAGAGTTCAATGCATCATTAGTACACAAACTTGGCGAGTGGGTGCACTTAGCATCATCTCTCGATCTAATTACTCGTTTAGGAGCAACAACTTGGTATGTGAGTGCAAATAGGTCACCACGACGACATATGGCAAAAAAAGGCCATGTAGGCAGCGTCGCAGCAGTGTGTTAGCCATTTTTTTTTGCAAAAGTCCTTACTCATTATGCAATTTAGGTTAGTTTAGTAGTATCTTTTAGACAAAGAGTATTGTAAAATGTTTACAATCATATATTTTATGAAAAAGTTATTTTTGGAGAGGTGAAATGAAATAATATAACAAACAAGATATATATTT
>OAMR01000093.1:1060027-1080647 GCA_900205405.1 Echinochloa crus-galli
CGGCACTTGTGCCAATGCACTATTTATGTTTTTATTCCTTCCTGCTGCTTAGATCAATATGATCAAAGAAATCATACTATTTAGGGAACAAACTGACTCCGGTTTTGGGCAACGAGCAAGATGAGAACCAGCGTTGTACTACAGTGCTATGCTCTATAATTGATTTGTTTATGATATTGCATCGACCAATTTGCGTGAAACGAACGGAATGTCCTCTCCATCTAAAATCATTTAAAAGAAAAGAAAATTGGCAGTACGTGATAATAACTTAATAAGCGTTGGTGGCAGAGCGCATGCACAGAAACCCGAATTATTATATTGCAAGCCTGCTGCAAAACGTGCTACGAGTTCATGTCCTCTCCAGGTTAATTCGTTGATTGCTTATTACTTTTTTATTTGAGCACCATCGATTGAGCAAACCAAGACCGGTCACTCTACCCTTCCCTTTATAAATAGGCAAGATAGCCAGCAGAGCACAGGTATCTCAGAAGAAGAATCTATCCTGGACAGCATAGGCTCATGGTCAGGCTACTTGCTGAAAGAACAGCTGAGGTCTGGTGCACTGCAGAACACTCCACTCTGTAGAGAGGTACTTTAGTGAATGTACTATTGCTGCCACATTGGGATTTGGCAATTCGGCAAGCTTTAATGAAATGTTGCGTATTTTCAGGTGGAACATGCTCTAGAATGTCCTTTCTACACCACATTGGATCGTCTTGAGCACAGGAGGAACATCGAAAATTTCCATGTCACAGGACACCAGATGCTAAAAACACCTTACTTGTAAGTTTTTTGTTGTTCCACAAATTAAGGTCCCACAAAACCATTGTAATGTATATACTTAACGCCAACGTTGTGTATGTTGTTGAAATAGGTCTTTTTATACCAACGATGATATTCTAGCATTGGGTGTCAGAGACTTCAGTGCCTCTCAGTTTACTTACCAGGAAGAACTTCGTCATCTCGACAGGTAACAAATCTGATTGTCAAGCTCCATTGTCCTATGCAAACAGCAACCTCCAGCAATTCAGCTTATTTTTTGTGCAAAATTTGATGTCACAGCTGGGTGAAAGAGAGCAGACTGGGCCAGTTACCATTCGCACGCCAGAAGTTAGCATACTTCTACCTCTCTGCTGCAGGCACCATGTTCACTCCTGAACTGTCAGATGCTCGCATTCTATGGGCCAAAAATGGTGTGCTCACAACCATTGTCGATGACTTTTTCGATGTTGGAGGATCAAAAGAAGAATTAGAAAACCTTGTCACATTGGTCGAGATGTATGGGATGCTCATCCTTTACCCCCGATGCCTTTAAGCATGTGATGTTTTTTTGGTCTAAATCTCCTTTTTTTGCGTTTTCAATGTTTTTTACAGGTGGGACGAGCATCACAAAATTGAGTTTTACTCAGAACATGTAGAGATTGTGTTTTCTGCAATTTACACTTCAGTAAATGAGCTTGGTGCAAAGGCTTCTTTGCTACAAGACCGCGATGTTACCAAACACCTAGTTGAAATAGTAAGTCCCCAAAACCCAATACAATTTTATCTGCCAATCTTTTTTACATACATTTTTTTTCACTTTTCGGCATTGACAAGTTCATTGGCCTTTGTAGTGGCTGGATTTGCTGAGGTCTATGATGACTGAGGTAGAGTGGCAAGTGAGCAACTATGTCCCAACATCAGAAGAATACATAACGAATGCGGCTTTGACGTTTGCACTAGGCCCCATTGTTCTCCCAGCATTGTATTTTGTTGGGCCAAAGATCCCAGAATCTGTAGTTAAAGACCCAGAATACAACGGGCTGTTCAGGCTAATGAGCACATGTGGCCGTCTTTTGAACGACGTTCAGACTTACGAGGTATGTTGCAATTCAAATTTGGAATTTCTATAGAAGTCCTTCGCAAACTGGAAAAATGACAATGGCCTAAAAAAATAAAACTATGTTCTTGCACTACCTTCCTCTGTATTTTGGTTTCTGGTATACCATGAAGAACATATTTGGTACTTGGTAGCTCACAACCTTTTTGTTAAAATGTCTACATCAACACAATGGATTTCATAAGTTGTAATAATCATAAAAGCAATAATAATGGTCATTGCTGAACATTATCTAAAAAAATCATTCATGGCTCATGGCTGAAGAAACGGGTCACTATTCTCCAAACAAAATTGCAGTTGTGTTATGTATACATTTGAAAAGAACATGGTACATGGGTACCCATTTATCCTTGACTTTAATTCAGGGAGCTTATTTTTTTATATAAAATTTGGCGGGAGTTGGCACTTGACAGTTGACACACACGTACTGATGACGTACTAATGCAGAGGGAGTACAACGACGGCAAGGTGAACAGCGTTTCTCTCCTCGTCATTCAGAGCGGCGGCTCCATGTCCATAGCGGAGGCTAGAAGGGAGATACAGAAGCCCATCGACACCTTCAGGAGAGACCTGCTGAGACCTGTTCTCGCCAAGGAAGGTGCCGTCCCTGGGCCCTGCAAGGAGCTGTTCTGGAAGATGTGCAAGGTGTGCTACTTCTTCTACTCCCGGGGCGACGGATTCAGCTCGCCGGAGGCGAAGGCCGGAGAAGTGGACGCGGTGATTAACCTGCCGCTGCAGCTCAAAGGAAGCAACAATGCATCGTCGCTGCCTGTCTTGTGGGAGTAATCGAGTAGCCGGTTTCCTTTTAAGGCAGTTTCAGACGTTCAGTAGCTAGCTTGTAGCCTGTAGGTGATGATGTCAGGTGGTGTCACTTGATGCATTGATGAGCTAGGAAATATAGGAGGGAAAATGGGGATCTTAGGTACTCGAGGAAGAAAGCCGAATGTTTTTATAGCAGAGCTTTGTGCTGTTCGACTGAAAATTCTCCCTGCTGCCTCGAAGTCTTGATCGGATTCTGGACACCTCAGTGTTCATTCTTTTGCAGCACTGCAGCCTGCAGGCTTGTAATTGTGGCGTGATGCTGATGCCAAATTTGCAATAAAGCCCAATTGCCCAACTGGACTGGCCGCGCAAATCGGACGGCCGCATCTTCTCTGTCCCCGGCGCTCGCTGCTCTTGGCTTGGAGATGCCATAGCTTCATCAGTGGTCTCCACCTTTCAAGCACACCCGGCCTGGTCACCCTCACCGGCCGGGAGCCCGAGATAACCATTGCAAAAGAAAATGCCGCTCCTGTGAGCTAAGGATGACAAAGACCATCCGTGAAAGCTAAGGATCTCGCGGCTGATGCCGTTCGGTTCGCACGAATCGCACATGCTGCAGCGGCGGCGCACAGGAAGGAGCTCTGTCGTTCTGCGTACTAGAACATTAAGTGCGCTCTACGCACCCTATAATAACCATAAGAATATACCTAAATGATAATTAGAGAGCATATACTATATATATTTAATGGCTGGTATAGTTTACCGTTACTAAAAGTAAAATATGCGTATTTAGCACAACTTAGCATATGAATATGTGGAACTGACCCTAACATTTAAAATAATGAACTCTATTGTACAATATGTATATTTGATATGAATATGTCTATATATAGTTATATAGATAAAAAAGCAACATATTAAAAATGATCTTATGTGTCTTATTCTTCTTAGCTTTATAACAACAGTGCAGCTAAAATCATGTAGCTTGCAGCTTGGTCTCCTCTTTATTGGAGAAGCTATTGTTAAGGGATGGTTTAGACATGGTACGTAATTGGTCGTTGGTCAGCAGAGTGTCGGCTAAAGTCATGTAGCTTGCAGATTGGCCTTCTCTCTAATGGACAAGTCATTGTTAAAGGATGATTTAGACATGGCGTGTAGTTGACAGTTGGTCCTATCTGATTTCCTGCCCATGCATGATTCGGTTTAAGGATGAAGATTGTTACACGTAGTCCCATAAGGTCGAACCTATATAGGAGCCAAACACACATTACTTCTACGCTCCCACACTCTTTCGGAGGAATATCTAAATTGAAATCCAATTACACAATTTTATTTCTTACTACGAATTTTCAAAATAAGAACAAATAAAATTATACTATTCTCAAAAAAATATTTTATAATAATTTCAACTAAATATAATCAAGTGCGGTCTTATTTTAAAAAGAGTTCAATGCATCATTAGTACACAAACTTGGCGAGTGGGTGCACTTAGCATCATCTCTCGATCTAATTACTCGTTTAGGAGCAACAACTTGGTATGTGAGTGCAAATAGGTCACCACGACGACATATGGCAAAAAAAGGCCATGTAGGCAGCGTCGCAGCAGTGTGTTAGCCATTTTTTTTTGCAAAAGTCCTTACTCATTATGCAATTTAGGTTAGTTTAGTAGTATCTTTTAGACAAAGAGTATTGTAAAATGTTTACAATCATATATTTTATGAAAAAGTTATTTTTGGAGAGGTGAAATGAAATAATATAACAAACAAGATATATATTTAGCATCGACCGAAGGCATCATATAAGTGCAAAAATTTGACCTTTTGATTCGTATCTTAGTTTGCAGTACCTGCCTCTCAACAAAATTTGAGTGGTAATATAAATCCTTAAATTGTCGTGTTGTGCTGATATATTGTTCATCCTTCATCTGCATCACAAAAACTTGATGTTTGTCAAAACTGGTATATGTCAAAATAAATCCTAATAAATAATAAAATAAGACCAAATATACACATATGCTACCGACATGGCATTGTTTTGCCCCTGTGTCATGTCGGTGACCTATATGCTAAGTTGTTGCTTCTAAATGAGCAATTAGAAAGATGATGCACTAAACGCATCCATTCGTCAAGTTTGTGTATTAATGATGTATTTAACTCTTTTAAAAATCATAGTATGGTAAATACATCGGTTGATTGTGTTTTGGATTTTTTTTTGGAAAACTGTGGGATTTCATTTTTTGAACTTTCATTTCACAAAACTATGCATATAACCACATCATTGATCCGTTTCTTCCTTTTCCTGTTGCATGCATGCGTGGCCCGCGTCTGGTGTGGTGCATGAATCTGGTTGTTGATTGGCCCCAACTTTAGTGGTCCAAAATTCTTCTGCGCCGTGAACATGCCCTGTTTGACAGAACTCCAGGGATTCCGTGGGAATTCAGGAGGAGCTCTGTCAAATAGTTTTATAGGGAAGTGATTCTCTGTTTATTCTGTAAAGTGGTTCTCTGAAATGAACTAAAGGGTTGGAAGCTGAAAAAAATTAGGTTCTTCTGATTCTGTGAAGTGATTCTCCATCCTGATTTTGAGAGTTTATAATAGAGAATCAAAGAAAATCACTTTCAGTCACGTAATCACTCTCTCAGAGAATCAACTCTTATAAAGAATTAAACGAACCTCTGCCGCCAGGCTTCCAGGCTGTATGTGTTGTTCCTTCCTCTCTCTCTCCTTGAATACGATGTCAGGTCTTGCCGTACTCGTGAGATGCGGAGAGGAAACACAAGAAACCCGATAAGCATGTGAGCTGGTAGGCATCAGTCCGCTGTCCACAACGTCGATCAGGCTCTATTATTTTTTGCCCTGTCCGGATGTGAGGGAACATTTGTGCGAACATTTTCTAAAGAAAATCATTCATGGCTGAAGAAATGGGTCATTTCAGTTCTCCAATATCCTGCTGTTATACATTTGAAAAGAACGTAGTAGATGGTACATACATTGGTACCCATTTATCCTTGACTTCGATTAATGAAGCTTCTTTATAGAAATTTTGGCGGGAGTTGGCACTAGCTTGACACAAAATACACACTGATGTACAAATGCAGAGGGAGTACACCGAGGGCAAGGTGAACAGCGTTTCTATCCTCGTCATTCAGTGTTCTCGCCAAGGAAGGTTCCGTCCCTGGGCCCTGCAAGGAGCTGTTCTGGAAGATGTGCAAGGTGTGCTACTTCTTCTACTCCCGGGGCGACTCATTCAGCTCGCTGGAGGAGAAGGCCGGAGAAGTGGACGACCTGCCGCTGCAGCTCAAAGGAAGCAACAATGAGTCGTCGCTGCCTCTCTTGTGGGAGTAATCGAGTAGCCGGTTTCCTTCCTTTAAGGCAGTTTCAGACGTTCAGTACCTGTAGGTGATGATGTTAGGTGGTGGTGTCACTTGGGCTGTGTTTAGTTCCGGGTCACATTAACAAAATTCCCAAAATTCTCTCTCCAAACTTCACTATCCACCTATCACATCAAATCTCTCTCCTCGTGCATGGAACACTAAACGTAGGTAAATAAAAAACTAATTGCATGGTTTTGATGTACACGACGAGACGAATCTTTTGAGCCTAGTTAGGTCATAGTAGGGCAACAATTACCATAAACAAACGAAAAGTGGTACAGTACGCTACGCCGCTACAGTGTCCGATGTGACTTTTGCACCAAATTTTACCCACCCATTTTTACGACTAAACATACCCAAGATGGCGTCTGCAGCAGGCTACGAAGTGAAGATGCTTCCACTTCCACTATCATGGCTACACACATGCGCGCTGAACTGTAGCTTTTGATCTGTTATGTTGATGTAGGAATGATCAAAAAATTCTCTCTCCAAACTTCACTATCCACCTATCACATCAAATCTCTCTCCTCGTGCATGGAACACTAAACGTAGGTAAATAAAAAACTAATTACATGGTTTTGATGTACACAACGAGACGAATCTTTTGAATCTGGTTAATTAGGTCATGGTAGGACAATGTTTACCGCAAACAAACGAAAAGTGCTACAGTGTCCGATGTGACATTTTCACCAATCTTTCTCTCTACTTTTTACAACTAAACACAGCTTTGATGAGTTGATGAGCTAGGAAATATAGGAGGGAAACACGGGATCTTTTGTACTCGCTATCGCTCTCGTTGTCCTCGGTTCGGAGATGACATATATGTGGTCTGTTTCAAGCACAGCCGACCTGGTCACCCTCATTCAATTGCAACTGATTTCGCCATTGCAACCGACCCGAGATAACCATTGCAAAGAAAGATGCCGCTCCTATGAGCTAAGGATGACAAAGACCATCCGTGAAAGCTAAGGATCTCGCCACCGAGGCCGTCCAATATTCCCACGAATCGCACAGTAGCCGCGTACAGGAAGGGGTCTGGCATTATACGTATGAAGGTGTCTCCAATAGATCTATTTGAGCTAGCTATTTGGTGATATAGATGAGAGAGGGAAAAAAAAGCAAAAAGTAAGGCATCAATCAGCTCTTAGTTTCTACTCCCTCGGTCCAAAAAGAATGCAACTCTTACATTTCTAGGAGTGAAACACTTTCAAGTTTGATCAAATTTATATAAAAAATATTACCATTTATGATACAAAATATGTATTTTTAGATTAATCATGAAATATATCTTCATATTAAATCTATTTGAAGACACAAATATTAATATTATTCTGTATAAATTTGGTTAAAGTTGAAATGGTTTGACTCCTCAGGAAACGAGAGTTGCATTCTTTTCGAGACGGAAGGATAGCTAATTAGAAGCACATCAAGACAGTAATGGTGTGGATTGGAGGGAGGGAGAATAAATTGGTGGGCCTTAAGATAATAAAAGAATAAAAGATAATTTATAAACAGGACTCATGAGATGACATTCTCCTAACTAGCAGGAGCTATTATTAGGACATGTACATTGCTACACGTCAGCGGTCTCATAGGTCGTCTCATACAGTGCTACATAGGATTTTTGCTGATGTGGAGGAGAGAGAGCGACGTGAGAGAAAGAGGCCGTTGTTTCGCGAAACAACCGCCTCATGAGCTAAATTTTAGGACTATGAGACAACTCCTTCACCATTACATGAGTTTTGTTGCCATGCAACCAATAGTATTCCTTTATTTTTTTCATAAACTAAGGAATATGGCATTACTACGAGGCAGCCAAAACAACAGCCTATTATATAGGTTGTCTGATAAGTCGTCTCAAGATTACGTGTCACTGCATAAGACCGCCTATTAGACGATACCAATGTATCTACACTTATTGGAGATGCCCCAAGCATGTGAGCTAGTACACTTCAGTCCGTTGTCCGTGACGTCTGACCGTCTACTGCTCTATTATTTTCCCTATCAGGATGAAAGGGGACATGAGATAGTGACATTTTTTAGGGCTGTGTTTAAATCCGTGAAAAGGGGTGAAAAGGATCACATCAGACACTGCAGCGCACAAATAGCATTTTTTATTTGTTTATGGTAATTGTTGTCCTACCATGACCTAACTAGACTCAAAAGATTGATCTCGTCGACACAGCCACGGAGGAGAGGTGAAGAAAAGTCCGATCTAAGGCGAGCTCCAATGTGTGGGAAAATCAAACCGTGGGAGAAAAAAATCAAAATGAACACAATGTGAATACTAAACTATAGGTGTGTTTAGTTCTAAAAAGAAGAAGAGAAAGTTTGGTGAAAATGTCACATCGAACGTTGTAGCACACTGTATCATTTTTCGTTTGTTTATTGTAAACATTATCGTACCATGACCTAACTAGGCTTAAAAGATTCGTCTCGTCGTGTAAATTATATACTTAGTTTTTTATTTATCTAAGTTTAGTGTTCACGCATGAGGAGAGAGATTTGATAGGTGGATAGTGAAATTTAGAGAGAGAATTTTGCCAAGTTTTTTGGACTAAACAGATGCAGAGGCAAAATCGCAATCTGCAGACGGGTCGAATCATCCTTAGGCCTCTGGATGCAAAATAGGGATGAGGATTTAGGGATTTGGAGTCATTTCGCCATAAATATGTTATTGTAGCATTTCGTTTGTATTTTAAAAAAAGTTGTTCAAACATTTATTAATTAGGCTCAAAATATTTATCTCACAAAGCACAACAAAATTGTGCAATTAATTTTTTAATTTTATTTATATTTAGTACTCTATGCATGTGTCGATATTTTAATGTAATGAGAATTGTTTTTATACAGTGAACTTTGAGATATGAATTTGGGACTAAAATATATGTTGCCGTGCGACAAGGACGTCACACAGTCCAGACGATGAGGACATCCACAGTCCATGAGCTACTTCGTGACCACATAAAGTTGACACGTAGAAAGAGAAACACTTTCTCAGTTCATTTTTACTATACTCTAATTGAATGGTGGGTCCTATAAACAGAAGCTTACGCAGAAACCCACATCGGGTCTGTGCGGCTGGCTGGTCCGGTGACTGGTGTTGAAAGAAAAACACCGCTGTCTAGTTGGTGGCTAATGCTGGTTTTTGTTAGGAGAAAAATACTGCTGGCTGGTGGCTGATAAGTCAAATGAACGAGGCGAATATATAAGATGCACCTACTAATAGTCATTAACTCTATTTCTCTCAATATGCAAGCTATACATATCATGCAGCAATCCATAATATCAGACGTCACATCACCATCCATTGTGACTATCTATTTATATATTCAACTAATTTTTTATAACTAATAATATCTATGCATAAATTTATTAGTCTTACGAGTATAATGCTATAAAATTTTTATAATAGAAATAAATAGATGATTAATTATTTAAGAGTCATCCTCTCTTAATAAAATAAATATGTTTTTATGTATAATATCGTTTACATAAGAATGTTATGCAATCGTATCTGTGTTTTTACTTTTAAATTTCACCAATAAATTATGTATAATATCATTTACAAAAGAATATTAGTATGCAATCATCTTATCATCTTAGTATTTCTACTTTTAAATTTAACATTTTTAGATCATGGATTAAAAATCCGGTCTCAACAGCCAAAGTGACTGCCTACAACCAAGTTATACAGCACACCATCCACAGCACATAGGCTGCACATAACCACAAAGCAAAGTTCAAAGATGGTCTTGATACCTAAATCAAACTCAAGCAGAACAGAAACCTGCTGACTATAAATAGATTAAACACTAGTTCTTGATTCGCTTCAAAACATTCCATCCATTCTTGTTGAAGAAGTCCAATGCCGTTGTCTCCAGCAAGCGACAGCCTTTCTTCAAGATTTCTCCTTCACTTTCTTTCGCTAGAATGGACCAGCTCCGAATCCAGAAACATCCCTTAAACAGCACCTGCACAATTGACATGAACTTTGATCTTTGGAACACAATCTCATTTCTACTGAGCCATAAAGCCCAACACAGAGCAGCCACCCCAACCAGCACATGATTCCTTTGCTTGTGAGAAAAACTTCTAAGCCAAGGACCAAAAAGATCAGTGATATTAGCAGGTTTTGAAATACCAAAAGTAATATTAATAGCACTCCACATCAATCTAGCCATTGTGCAGTCAAAAAAGAGGTGTTGCACGGTCTCCTGCTCACTACAGAAGCAACATCGTGTGCACCCCTTCCACTTTCTCTTAGCTAGATTATCTTTGGTTAAAATTACCCCTTTTCTTAGATACCAGAGAAAATTTTTTATTTTTAAAGGAACTTTTGCCTTCCATGTACAGCAATTAAAAGGTATTCCTGTCCCCATTACCATATCATTATACATTGCTTTTACTGAAAATCGGTTACTACTGGTCCAAATGAAGGAGTCCTTGCGTTCGTTAAGTCGCACTGTAAGAATACTCCCCACCAGCTGTAACCATTTAGCCCAATTTTCCCCCACTAACGCTCTTCTGAAAGAGATGTTTAACGGAGTAGTACTTAATACTTGGGCCACCGAAGTATTTTTCCTTCTCACTATGTCGTAGAGTGATGGAAATTTTTTCATCAAAGGTTTATCGCCAATCCAAAGGTCCTCCCAGAATCTAGTCTGGGAGCCATCCTGTATTTTGAACCTGCCTCTTGCCATCACCAAATTTTTAACTTCCATTAAACCAGACCAAAAGTGAGAGTCCCCCTTCTTCTTCTCTACTTGAGAGAGTGTCTTTTCCTTAAAGTATTTTTTCTTAAGTATTTCTTGCCATAAACCTTCTTCATTTGCTAACTTAAAAATCCACTTACTCAAAAAACACTTATTCTGAATATCCAAATCAACAATACCTAGCCCCCCTAGACTTTTAAATTTAACATTACGCGGGCTATCGGCTAGGTACTTGCACCGTCGTCCTACGAATGACGTGAGTTGTTAACTATACGTTCTACCCTTCGAACCAGGCAGGAGGCTCATTAGACACTTCTTCTCCCGCCTAGCTGCTAGTTCTTGTTTGATGTTTCCCGCAGCGGCTGTGGCGGTCATGGCGGCCAAGGGCGTCAAGCCCGCCGGAATCCTCACGCCGACGAGCACCTGCGGCTACCTTGCCGCCGGCCGCCGATGCTCAAGCTCGTCGTTGCCCTGCCGGATGATGTCGACGCGGCTGATGAAAACAGCTTGGCGAACGCGCCCAGGGGTCACCAGGGGTACATTATTACTTATTGTTATTGCCGAGACCAGCATTTTCATGGCCTCTGTCGATCTTGATATATTTCTGTTGATTTGAGATCGAGACCAATGACGATGCATGCATGCCGCCATGTCTTTTTTTTCCCTTTCTACATCTCAGTTTCATGTGCATGTGCTCGATATTTTCAGGTAGGAGTTGCAGCGTCAGCATGCAGCATAAGCAAGCAAGACAGACTACTAGGTCAGCTGGAAAACCGCTAGCTAGTAGTAATTCTATTCTTCAAACGAAAAAACATGATGTCTCGGATAAATACAAGTACTCGTATAGGCTTGAGGACTTGAAAAATACTTTCATAAAACCATACATATATCACTATTTGATAAATATTTTTATAATAAGGTTAAAGTTGTGTTTTGAAGACCGTGTCGCTGTCCTAAACGTCAAATTTTTCAAAATGGAGGGAGTACTCCGTATTTTCTATTTGGACATATTTATCAAATAAACTAAAATTACAACAATAACTATTTTTTTGCGGGTTCAACAACAATAACTATTTTCCAAGACAGACCTGCATATATCCTCATACTTAAACTAAATATTTTGAAAGATATAGCAATGCCAGCTTCAAAAGTTTGTCTGGAACCATGCACGAAACATCATATTTCCATAACCAGAGAGATCTCTAAAGTTTCTTTTTGACTAAAAAGCTTTGATATTTGACAGAGATGACGGAAGCAATTCCGGTGCAAGAAAAGCACAGGTGGATGTTGCAGTAGGCCTAGAAAATATACAGGACCAAAACCAACACAGGTCTAGCAGTGCAGGTCAGTTTGCAAATTTCCCCAGACCAAAACTTCATGCTAATATTGGCGAGTACCATTCAAGATTTTGTTTTTACCTTGCTTGGAATGTACTAAAAATTACACCACCTTTTATTTTATCAGGAGGTAAAACAGTAACACAAACCTAGTACTCCCTCTGTCCCATAATAAAAGCATTTATTGACTTTTTTCGTTCACGTTTGACCGTTCGTCATATTTAAAAAAATTATAAAAATATTATTTATTTTGTTATGACATGTTTTATCATTGTATATATTTTAAGTATATCATAATAGTTTTTATTTTTTTTATAAATTTTTTAAATAAGACGAGCGGTCAAAGATGATGCGTAGAAATCGAGAAATGCTTATATCGTGGGACGGAGGGAGTATCTCTCATATTTCTATCGGAAGACTGTAAAAAATATATACATAATTGCAGTTGTTTTTTGCACATCCAGTGGCATATCTGAAAGATCTGCACTGCCAACTCTCCACTGTGGATGTTCTTGAGAGGATAGGAATTTCTCGAAATTTCACCAGTGAGATCAAGAGCATCCTGGACATGTTATACAGGTAGCAATATCGAGTAATGATTTGAACATGTCTTTTAGCAGTTCATATCACTGACACCAACCAGTTTACAGCCGCTGGTTACAGAGAGACGACGAAATTATGCTGCACACCGAAACATGTGCGATGTCATTTCGTATTCTTCGAATGAATGGATATGATGTCTCTTCCGGTATTTTCTAGTGCTGCAGATTCTGAAATGCTAATTCCTTCGATCTTTGATTCTTTCGGCTCTCTTTTTCAACAAGCTGATCAACCTTAAAAAAACGTGGCGCAGATGACCTGTCTCATGTTGCTGAAGCTTTTGCCTCCCATAATTCACTTGAAGGATGTTTGAGTGATACAGGCTCTTTATTAGAAGTATACAAGGCTTCAGAGGTCACTTTTTCAGAAGATGATTTTATCTTGGATAGCATAGGCTCGTGGTCAGGTTCCTTACTGAAGGAGCAGCTGAGATCCAGTGATGCTCAAACAACTCCACTCCTAAGAGAGGTACTAGCACTTGTGCCAATGCACTATTCATGTGTCTAGATTGGCAATTCTGCTTGTGCCTAATGCTGTGATGTGCATTATCTTAGGTTGGGCATGCCCTAAACTCTCCGTTCTATGCCACGTTGGATCGTCTAGACCACAGGTGGAACATCGAACATTTCTCTGTTGCAGGCCATCAGATGCTAAGGACAACATGCCTGTAAAACTCTCGTTTCATAAAGTATGGTGTAATCAATTCTGAGTAAAATGTTGATACTGGAATGCTAAACAGGCCTTATTATACCAACGAGGATATATTAGCTTTGGCTGCCAGAGACTTCAGTACCTCTCAATCTGTTTACCAACTAGAATTTCAGCTCCTCACAAGGTAAGTGTGATGATCACACTCTCTCTTGAATTGTGCAAAAACAACAAACTTGAACAATTAAGCTTGCTTTCATGGGTTGCTACAGATGGGTAAAATACAACAGGCTAGACCAATTGTCATTTGCTCGACAAAAGGTGGCATATTTCTACCTGTCTGCAGCTGGCACCATATTCCCTCCAGAACTGTCTGATGCTCGCATTTTCTGGACCAAAAATGGTGTGCTCATAACTGTAGTAGACGACTTCTTTGATGTGGCAGGATCAAAAGAAGAGCTAGAAAATCTTGTAGCATTGGTTGAGAGGTATGTGTTGCTCTCATCCTTTACACTGATGTTCGTGTTTCTTGCTTGTTTCTCAGTCTTCTTCTTAAGCAACTCTGGTTCAACTTTACACTTTTCTGATGATTTCCACAGGTGGGACGATCATTACAAAATTGAGTACTACTCTGAACAAGTAGAAATTATATTTTCTGCTATCTACACTTCAGTCAACGAGCTTGGAGCAAAGGCCTCCGCATTGCAAGACCGCGACGTAACCAAACACCTAGTGGAAATTGTAAGTCTCATGCGCAATCACTCTGTTGCATTCTTTTTCAGTTCCTATCGGTGATAATTGGTATGGACTCTGCTGCATGCAGTGGCTGGATTTGCTGAGTTCTATGATGACCGAGGTAGAGTGGAGGATGAGCAAGTACGTGCCAACAGAAGAGGAATACATGACAAACGCGGCTTTGACAATCGCATTAGGCCCCATTGTACTCCCAGCATTGTATTTTGTTGGTCCAGAGATCACCGAGTCCGTTGTCAGAGACCCAGAATACAGCGAGCTGTTCCGGCTAATGAGCACATGTGGCCGTCTCTTGAACGATGTTCAAAGCTACGAGGTATGCTGTTGCATTGTGTGCCATCTCTCAACAGAAAAGTGCCGCATGGTTACCATTGACGCACGCTGATTTTCTGATGCAGAGGGAGGTCAGCGAGGGCAAGCTGAACAGCGTTTCCCTGCTTGTTCTTCAGAGCGGCGGTGCTGTGTCCACGGAGGAGGCCAGGAGGGAGATACAGAAGCCCATCGACGCCTGCAGGAAAGAGCTGCTGAGACTTGTTCTCGGCAACGAAGGTTCTGTCCCTCGCTCCTGCAAGGAGCTGTTCTGGAAGATGTGCAAGGTTTTCCACTTCTTCTACTCCCGTACCGATGCGTTCAGCTCGCCGCTGGAGAAGGCCGGCGAGGTGAACGCCGTGATCAGTGAGCCGCTGCGGCTCGATGCAGCTTGGCCTCTGCCAATGTCGTCAGGTGGTGTAACCAGTGGCGGAGCCAGGATTTAATAGGCGGAGCCAGGATTTAACATTAAGGGAGGCCAATAAAGCATGAATTTATGTTTAAATGGTCATAAATGAATATATTTAAAATATCATAAATATTTCTTACAGTGTATTGGAACATAAAATCACTATATAGCACTCTATAAAAGTATAAAAATAATTATATATAGTTATAATGTAACTATATATACAATTTCATTTTTAAATATTGCAGTATACAATGTTGTGAAGAAATTACGATAATTATTGGTGAGTTGTCTAAATTGTAGTACATGAAATATATAGTATTTACTATATTTGATACATAAGATTAAAATACAAGTTTTAGAACTAGAGAAAGGAACAAACAAAAAGCTAGATTATAAGAGAAGAAAAAAATACAACAAAACGTCCAGTTACATGAAAATGTACTAAATTTTTGGAAGCAAAAATATTAACATGTTTCTACTTATCAACAATTTAACTACAAAATATTGTGTTTAATTGATTAATTATTATACCTCATAAACTCTATTACTCCCTCCGTACCGAAATATTTATCGCCGTTGATTTTTTCTTACAACTTTGACCATTCGTCTTATTCAAAAAATTATCGCAAATATGCAAAAGGGTAAGTTAAGCTTAAATTACCTACAATAGTAAAGCATGTGACAAACAAAATGGATGGTGCTTGCATAATATTTTGAATAAGACGAATAGTCAAAGTTATATAAAAAAGTCAACTGCGATAAATATTTCGATACGGAGAAAGTACTACATAATTACATTTAGAAATGAGCTTAGGTGGCTCCGCCATTGGGTGTAACCGAGCTGATGTGATCAGGATGGGATAGGGATATGTACTGTCTGTAGTTCGAGCGAAAAGTTTTCTTGTGTGTGTACGCGCTCTATATATGTTGTCGTGACCTGGGCCTATTCGGCGTTGCCATCTCGGGATTTGGGCCGCGGGAACGGGTTGTTTGTGGAGAGGACAATTGGGCCTCACAGGCGATTGCCGTCCGGGGAACTTTCGAAAGTTTTTTTATCAAGCTACCTTTCACTGTTTAAAATTCGTGCTAGCATTATGAGCCGTTTGATCCCCTCTTCCCTTCTTCTTCCTTGGGCGGACGGCGTGCGCCGCGGCGGAGGGGCGTGGGCCGGCTGGCAGAGGGTCAGGAGGCGGACGGGGACGGACGGTGGCGAGGACGCCGCCAGCTGCGGGCGATGGGCGAGGCCGGCGGCAGCGGCGGTGGTGAAGGTTAGGATTCGGGGTTCCGCCGCCGAGCTTGGGAGGTGTGCTCCAATGGCTTCTTATCATAGAAAAGAAGGGGGTGATGACAGAGGAAAGGTGCGGTGGTGGTGACGGTGCAGCGAGCGGGGACCCGGAGGCAGGGGCGGCGACGCGGCAGCAGCCGCCAGCCGGGGCGGAGGACGAAGGCGGCGGGAACGGGAGGTACGGTGCTGTGCGACGAGAGAAGGAAGAAGAGGGCATGAATCTAATGGGCCAAAAGCGGCCAGCACCGTTAACCGGCTTCCGTGCGCAATATACGCGCCCGTCGTCGTGCCCAGCGTGTCGGCGCTTGCCGCCGCCGTTCGACTGGCCGGAATTTTTTTTTTAAAAAAAACTGACTGGCCGGAAATTACCCGAACACCATGGCACCAGGCGGGCAGTCCCAGCCCTTCATTTCGACCGTTGACCGTCCGCCAATCGTGCATCCTTCGTGTTCGTGGGGCCGTGCCGGCCGTCGTGCTGCTGTTGGCCGTCGCCTGCGAAACTTCCACGGCCACGTTCAACGTTCATCAATGGCTTTTATCCTACCTTGGCCGATCTCAAATTCCACTCCAAAATTTCCTATACAAAAAGAAGATTCCCCGCACATCAAAATATCATAACATACATGAAGTACTAAATGTAGATGAAATTAAAAACTAATTACACAGTTTTATTGTGCTCTGCGAGACGAACATTTTGAGCATAATTAATCAATTTTTGGACAATTTTCACAAATACAAACGAAATGCTACAGTGGCGCAATGATTACGAAGTGGCATCATACTCCCAAATTCATCCTCCCAATTCTAACATCTAGACAAGGCCCAGGAGAAGAGATGGGCAGATGGGGAGAATGGGGCCCTGTTTAGTTCCAAAAAGGAACTCCGAAATTCACTATCCAAAAAGAAGATTCCCCATCACATCAAAATGTCATACATGCATGGAGTACTAAATATAGATTAAATCAAAAACTAATTGTACAGTTTTGTTGTACTCTACGAGACAAACATTTTAAGCCTAATTAAGTAATTTTTGGACAATTTTTACACGTAAAAACGAAATATTTAATATGCACTGTGCATGTCAGTTCCGAATCCGGCCGAATTCGGGAACTGAACGCGGCCAAAGTTGGTCCCGACTCCTGCCATGCCTCACGGTAGGATTGATGACAACGTTGGATTTGGGACTGTGAATTTGGGAGTATGATGTCACTTCCTAATCATTGCGCCACTGTAGCATTTCATTTGTATGTGCGAAAAATTGTCCAAAAATTGATTAATTAGGCTTAAAATGTTTGTCTCGCAGAGTACAACAAAACTGTGCAATTAGTTTTTGATTTTATCTATATTTAGTACTCCATGCATGTATGACATTTTGATGTAATGAAATTTTTTTTTTATATAGTAAATTTGGGTGTGTGAATTTGAGAACTAGGGCCTTTATTATAAAATCCTGTGTGCTGGACAAAACCGAGCCTAGGAGGATCTCCCCACTGGCACCATCAATGGTTCCGTTTTCCCACCCCCTGTGCTTGCTGCTCGTCGGCGTGATGCCGTGACCGTGTTTCTCTGCGTGGGGCACGGCACGGGGCGACATGCTCTGATCGCTCCTGCTGTCCAGTCCAGAAAAAGGAGGTGACATGGGGAAGGGGAGCGCTTTTAATGTGGGGGCGCACAGTGGGAATGTGACGGGCGTCTTCCTCCTCTTCCAGCGCGTCTCGCCTTTCCTCCCTTTCTCTCCTCCGATTTCTCCCCTAGCCCTCCCTCCGCTCGCCCATTCTCCTGTCATTCTTACGCTGGTTTCGCTCCGGATTCAGCGCCGCCTCGTCGTCCCCGATCTCTCCGCAGGCAGCCATCGGAGCCTTCCTCTCTTCCGGAGGTGATTTCTTCTTTTGCCGCTGGCTAATAACTCTTTTTCTTCCCGAGATGCGAGCAATCAAAGTTGAAATCTTTTGGATTTGTTCAGGCTCTTATTCAGCAGTGTGCACGATCACTCTCAGTCGACGCCAAGGCATCGGCACCCGAGATTTCTTTGGTGGGGTTTCGCTGCGCCCTGATGCCCCGCGTTACGGCCGCCGCCCCAGCCAGATGCTCGCCGTGCGGGCTGATTCTGGTGCGATCGAGAAGACCGTCTCGTCCTGGGATCGCTAGAGGTGCGTTCACGTCTAAGTCTTCTTCTTTGTTCCGTTCCTTGTCAGTGTGTATTAAAGTATAACCACGATGCAAATGGCACCCCCTACCGTGTGTTCTGTTCTGTGATGGTGCTGAAAGCGGGATGCCAATGCGTAACATCATCATCAGTAGAGAAAAAGTGCAATTTGTCGTAACTTCTGCCTCCATTCATGGCTGGGTTTGATAGAAAGGAGTTTTTCCTCCTATGCAATCTCTGGCATGAACTTGGAGAACCCAAGATACTACTTGATTATTTATTTGTATGCCCGGGAGTGATGTTCCATGGATGATGTCCTAACTGATGCGGTGATGCCTGATTCTTTTGTTCCAACAGCATATGGCGACAAGAGGTTGGTAGCAGAAAATGCAAGGGCGCAAAACCTGGTACGAGGCTCATTGCTAATCAGATTATTATATCCGTGCAACTTGCCATGGGCTTCGATTAAATTAACACACTAATAAAAAGCAGGGTAGAGCGGAACTGGAGACTAAAATAAGGAATCAGCTCCTGAGGCCTGAACTACGGCCGTCTCCGTACGACACAGCATGGGTTTCTATGGTGCCCTTGCGGGGTTCTGATCACTCTCCATGCTTCCCACAGTGTGTTGAGTGGATATTGCAGAACCAACAGGATGATGGATCTTGGGGTTTAAATCAGTTTGACTCATCAATCAACAAGGATGTTCTCTTATCCACATTGTCATGTGTTCTTGCATTAAAAAGATGGAATGTTGGCAGAGAGAACATCTGGAGAGGTATAAATTAAGGTTCCTCCAGATTTGAAGGTCTTATTATTTAAATGAAAGTGATTATGACTGGCCCCCTTTCTCCTTTTATGTTTTGAACAGGACTGCGTTTCATTGGGAGAAATTTCTCTGTTGCTATGGATGAGCAGATCGTAGCTCCTGTTGGTTTCAATATCATTTTTACCGGTATGCTTAGCCTCGCCGTT
The DNA here is from genome assembly GCA_900205405.1 of Echinochloa crus-galli. Classification (NCBI taxonomy): domain Eukaryota; kingdom Viridiplantae; phylum Streptophyta; class Magnoliopsida; order Poales; family Poaceae; genus Echinochloa; species Echinochloa crus-galli. The sequence continues at coordinate 1,079,222 of OAMR01000093.1, forward strand.
GATATGGGTTTGGAATTTCCGATAAGACATACTGATGTGAGTGGTATTCTTCACCTCCGAGAGATGGAATTGAAAAGGTTTGTCAGTGACTTATGCTTGCATGGAAATCGGTGTTTGAATTTCAGTGACTTATGCCTTAAGTTAGTACAGATGGACTTATGACATGAACATAAATTTACTATTACCTTAGTTTCCTTTCCTTGCTTTTGAAGAGCTAAAGAGTTTACATAAGTACATCTATTTGCGAAACCATTTCAGATACCACAGTATTGCTTGAAAAGGGGCTCATGGTGTCGTTCATATTGTCTTTCAATTATATCAAATTTCGACTAGTACCCATGAGTAACATACCAGAAAATCCTGATGGTTGATTTAATTTAGACAGGCTGTGGACAGTTCTTATGGAACAAAAGCATATATGGCTTTTATCTCAGAAGGATTAGGAAACATGCTGGACTGGGATGTAGTTATGAAGTTCCAGAGGAAGAATGGGTCATTATTCAGCTCTCCTTCCACAACTGCCGTTGCATTAATCCACAAATACAATGATCAAGCCCTCCAATACCTAAATATGCTTGTTAGTGAATTTGGAAGTGCAGGTGGGTTGGTGTACTTTTGCTCGCCAAATTCTTGCTAGCATTTATGCTGTTGGTTGATACCTGATGGCATTAGGCTTTTGCAGTACCAGCAGTGTATCCTTTAAAAATACATTGTCAGCTTTCAATGGTGGATGCGCTTGAAAAGATGGGAATTTCTCAGAACTTTGTTAGTGAAATAAAAAACATCCTGGACATGACTTATAGGTAATGGTTTTGTTTGAAAATTTCGTATCTTCCTTATTAAGTTATATACTTGACTACATCATTGCAGTTGCTGGTTACAGAAAGATGAAGAAATCATGATGGACATAGCAACATGTGCTATAGCATTTCGTCTTTTACGGATGAATGGATATGATGTTTCCTCAGGTACTTCATGCACAATAATCTGGATCCTTCATACTCAATAGTTTGATGTTTACTCTTGTAGAGTTTTGTCCTTGGTCTTGATTTAATGCACTAATTCTAATATTTGTGCAGATGATCTGTGTCATGTTGCAAAACCTTCCACTTTCCATGATTCACTGCAAGGATATTTAAATGATACAAAATCTGTATTGGAATTGTACAGAGCTTCCAAACTTAGCTTATTGGAAAATGATGAGGTCTTAGATAACATTGGCTCCTGGTCAAGCAACATTTTGAAGGATAAGTTGCACTCTGATAGGGTGCAGAGAACTGCAATCATTGCAGAGGTTCTGTTCGTGATATTTTAAATTTCCATTTCATCTTGGGGTTTCAGTTCCTTTAATTGATTAATTCTATATTCTGTAAGTTCAGATGGAGCATGCTCTTAAATTTCCCTTCTATGCCACACTGGAACGTCT
>OAMR01000093.1:1101639-1117268 GCA_900205405.1 Echinochloa crus-galli
ATCGATCGATCATCAGTGATTATTGCTGGTCTGCACATGCTTGTGAGCTAGCAGATCGATCATGGGGAACAAGGCATTCAAATGATTGGTAGGTGCATTATATTCAGCCGCCGTATATGGACCCAATATTTATTTTCTTCTTGATTTTTCCCCTCTTGGCCTTGGATTTTCAGTGAAATTTGTGTGATGTAACATATGTATTGATCGTTGTGTAACTGATGTGCGCTTGTGTAACTGATGTGCGCTTGTGAGTGTATATAGTTGAGTGGTTTCCATGTTAATTGTTTCCGCATATAGAAATGAAAACAATATATTTTGTAGATACATGTGTTTCTCTTGCTTGGGATCTTGTGTTCCAGAATCATGCCTGAATTTTCGTAGGGAATTGAAGATGATCGTGCATTGGCTGGTGCTTTTGCTCTTGAGGCTTAATCTTTTTTACTCACTGCCATATCTCGCTTGGAAGTCTGATTTTATTTTGACTTATGACTACGCAAAGTTAGAGCAACTCCAACAGTTCCCCTTTCCCTTTTTTCTTGCTATAGGGGATCCCCTTTCAGAGTTTTACGATATTGGGGAGACGGTCTCCAGCATATCCCCTGAGCACGTGCGCCTTCTTTGCCGAGTGTCTCTGACCTGACACTCGGCAAAGGTGCTCTTTGCCGAGTGTCGCTGGCCTGACACTCGGCAAAACACCTCTTTGCCGAGTGTCCCGTGTATGCCGAGTGTCTTGCCAATGGCACTCGGCAAAGGCTTTCTTTGCCGAGTGCCCGACAGAATACACTCGGCAAAGGGCTGGACACTCGGCATACGTCGGGTTTCCCGTAGTGACAGTTGTCAGCATCCAGAGAACACGAAGAAAACGATCAGGAATTCAGAAGCCCATGTGTGCTGTACACACATACAGTACTTCAGACAGGGCGAGAGGCGAATGAGATCGATCGAAGACAGACGGGGCGACCATATATGCTACGAGAGATCGATACGATGGATGCATGGGCTAGCTGGATGAAAGCTACGTGGAGGTCGGCACGGGAAGGCGCCAACGGGCAACCAATGCTTGACGTCGCCGGCCTTGGATCATTGGATTGGGGACACGACGCCGTACCGTAACATCTCCCTGTCAATCCGTCGTCTCCCGGAGCCGGACCCTGCATGCTCATGCGCGCTGTTTTCCTGCAACTGTGTTCTTACGGGAAATCGATCGTGTTCGCGTACTGTGGCCGGCCGGGGTGCCCTGCTCCTACGGGGATATGATGCATGGTGGTAGGAGGCTGATCGAGGCCAGTATCCGTGTCGGTCCATGGATCATCATCCTCTTGCAGCTGAAGAAAGTCCAAGAAATGTGGCCCGGTGGATGTGATCCACTGGTAGGGCTAGTTTGGGAACCGACTCTCCCGCGGGGAAGCGCCCTCCTTCCCCAGGAAATCCGCCCGGTCTCTGTAGGCCGGGCGCGCTTCCCCGGGAAGGGGACCCCGGGAGCGAGCGTGCCAAAGCAGCCCGTAGAGATGGTGTGCGCCCCTCGGCACACGGTGGTGTCGAGAAGAGGTGGAATAGACCTAGCTGAAGATATGGTCCCTCTCTTAGAAATGATAATATAGAATGATTATATATATATTGATGGCTGAAATAAGTAGTGCAATCTGGTCCTCGAAAAATATCTGAAGATAGTGCCAATGGAGTAGGGGTCATGCAAGCATATTGCAAGCATAAACATGGTGTCTGCATGCGTGTTGGAGAGAAGAACAGAGTACCCCACCAGCTACTCCAGTACGTACGTACTCCACACATATAAGTTCTTCCGTTCTAAATTCACTTCTGTATTTTTTTTACCTGAGAGTTTTTTTTTTGAAAATTAGCAGGAGTAGATTGTAACTGTTTTCTCTTTGCGTGTGTTGATTTGTAACTAGGCATACGCATACGTAGCTAGCTGCTAAAGGTCAGGAAAGGCTCCTTTCATATATAGGCCGTGTTTAGATGCCAAATTGGCACACCTAATTTGGGACTTTTGGGAATCGTGCGCCACTGTAGCATTTCGTTTGTTTGTGTGAAAAATTGTCTAAAAATTGATTAATTAGACTCAAAATGTTCGTCTCGCGGAGTACAACAAAACTGTGCAATTAGTTTTTAATTTTATCTATATTTAGTACTCCATGCATGTTATGACATTTTGATGTGATGAGGAATCTTCTTTTTGCATAGTAAATTTGGGAGTTGGATTTTTAGGATCTAAACAGGGCCATAGTTTCACCCAGAGGCCAGAGCCGTATATATGCATGTACCAACGGGGTTCACAAATTTTGGAGCTGGTGTTGACGTGCTTACGCGAAGTTAACGCATGCATCAGGGAAAACGCAGGCACTCCAAAACTAAAGTCTGCAACAAAAAACAAGCGCGCGAGTACGGGACGGGACGAGCCACACACAGTCACATGCTATAGTCAAAAAAACGGAGGCTGTCTGCCAGTAGGCTAGCTGTCGGATTCAATCTCGTCGACGAAGCCGCAACCGCGACAACTCACATGCGCGCGGGCCGGGCCGGGCCGGGCGGTTCCAAGAACGAGAGGACATTGCACCCCGCCAAGTCGCCATGACTTGGGCGTCGAAGCAACGGCGATCTATAGCTAGCTCCATCAACGACGCCAGCCACAACCTTGCTTTGGCTACCGAGACAGTGAGACATGGCACCAGCTCCGCCATTGCCATTGCCACTTCGCTCACAGCCTCACGTACGCCTATATAAGCGCGCCCCCACCACTCCTGCTTATTCACTCGCACACACCACTCAAGCCGCGATCGATCGAGCTCGAGCTCAAAGCTAGCCTCCCGCCATGGCCAAGAACCACCACCGCATTGTGGCCCTCCTGCTCGTCGCGGCCACGCTGGCCGCGCAGGCCGCGGCGTGCCCGTACTGCCCGACGCCGGCGACCCCGAAGCCGCCGCCGCCTCCGCCGCCGACGTCCGTGCCGTGCCCCCCGCCGCCGTCGTCGCCGACGCCGTCCACGCCGACGGGCAAGTGCCCCATCAACACGCTGAAGCTGGTGGCGTGCGTGGACGCGCTCAACGGGCTCGTGCACGCCGTCATCGGCGGCAAGGCCAGCGAGAAGTGCTGCCCGCTGCTCTCCGGCGTGGCCGACCTCGACGCCGCGCTCTGCCTCTGCACCACCATCAAGGCCAAGGCGCTCAGCGTCAGCGTCGTGCTCCCCATCGCCATCGAGGTGCTCGTCAACCAGTGCGGCAAGCACGTGCCATCCAGCTTCCAGTGCCCGTAATTAACGATTAAGCTCACTAGCTAATCACCCCCATCTACTGTATGTATCATTAGTTATATCCTATATATCCGAATGCATGCATCCTAAGGTTTTATAGTATATGATTGATGGTAAATCGATCGTTCAAGAGTTATACATACAGCATATAACACATGATATAGCTCAAGCATATTTACAATTTTTATATACATGTAGCTTCATACATGAGCTGATCTGGCTTGTGATATAAATGGAGCTGTAGAGTGGTGCATTTATTTTGTAATTGTGTAACAATATTGTATCTTGAACGAGTATGTGAGTTGTGGCCTTTGGGGCTTCTAGTCACTAAAAGGGTTTATGTATGAATAAAGTGTGTGTCATATATATGAAGTTTACGGTGTAAACTTGAACGTTTGTTGTAGTACCGTATAAACTAATGATATCATTTGTTTTCAATGAAGATTTTATTCCGCAGGAAAAGACTATCTTTTGATTCGGCGGGGAAGAAAAATCTGTGTTACTGCCATTATTTAGCCGACAACCTAGGAACCGATTAAAGTTTTTAAGCTTGAAAAAATCAAACTACTGCTGCACACATCATTACTAGTATGTTTCAGATTAAAAAAAAATCCCACTACTGCTGCACACATCATTACGAGTATGCTTGAGATTAATCCTATAGTGTAACTTTTTTTTTGCTTGCCCGTTTTCCTATCCAGGAATCCAAGTAGCTGTCCTAACAGTAAAAATAGGTGGGTCTGCATGTTATGTGAATAAAATGAAATCGACGTAAAACTGTGGAGTTCCCACAAAATAAAAATGAAAGATAATCAGATCTCAGATCTGCATGGAACTGAAGGAGATGAAGGTAACCAGCAGCAGCGCCAATTCTTTGTATAAATCAAAACACAGTAACAAGCAGAGGTAAAGAATGTGCCCAAGTTCGCCCTCCCAATCTGTTTCTCCAGCAATCCGGCAGGCTAAGTTTGGCGGACAAGTAAGCAGACCACGGCCACGAAAAACGTCGGAATTCAGGCAGCGCAGCAGGCAAAATCAGCGTGAGGTACAGAAGGAAACACCGCCCACACGGGTTGACGGTCTTGCTAATCCGGCAGAACGTAACAAAACTAGTCGGAACGCGCGCGTTGCGGCGGGTGTATACAATAAATAGAAACATCTCAAACTTAATGAGCAGCGGGGAAATAAAGATACTGAGAAGATGAAATCGCCTATCATAACTCAAATGCATGCAATTTTTCTGATTTCAGTCAAATACAATTAAAAATGAACTCACACAAAGTACGGTCCAAATTTTTGCGAGGGAAGCCTTCATAGAGCCTTTTGCATGGCTAATTTGTCAGCACTGAGGATCTAAACATAAACAAAGAGAATCGGTGTGGAATGATGCTTCTGAAATTTTTTCTTGCACAGCATCCAGAGTTCGCCTGCAGCCTGCGTTCCTTTTGTTGTTCAGCATAAACAACGCGACTGAACCTAACAATCATTAACAGTAGCAGTAGGCTGTTAAATGGCAAATGGTCACTAAACCTGCTCGAGCAATACATAGGGTAATAAGATACTAAATCATTGGTGTAAGGATGGAGAAGGCAAGAATAGTTGGTTACCTTTCCAGGTATCTGCCAACCAAATAGTATGTCCATATAAGCTATTCATCAAACAAATGCATGTGAGATTTAGAACGTGTAGATAGATGAAACTTGGCTGCATCAGATAATTAGTTTTTCTGTCAATAGTTGATCAGAGACAATTGCAGGTTGCTCTTATGTGTCCAGAAACAAATATAGTCAGTGGTGTACGAAAATGTGCTCTACATCATATATCGTTTGACGATCTGTATCAACCAAGCGACGCATCCATGTAAGTTTTATTTTGCTATCGCACTGGACAAAAATATGTAGCGGTACGGAACTCTGAACTGAGCTGAAAAACCTTAAGTGTATTCATAGTTTCAGGTAATTAAAAGATGGAAGAAACCCAGGAAATTATAAATGTAACGTTTATTGGCTCATGCAACCAAATTGGAAATTATAAACTAACGATGAAAGAGATGATTACCAAAATTGTGAGTGAAACATTGCTGAAATGTAAACCGTCAGGGTCAGGGACTATGATTTTTCCATACATCCCTCCTGAGCTTTAACACAGGGAAAATTAGAAAAATAAGAGGAAATACCTGTGTAATGGTTAAAATGCTGATTTGTTTCCTTGTTTGGAATATTGACCTTTACAATGCATGCCATACCTAATTCTGCTTCAGTGATGCAGAGAAGAACTGAAACAATCACAAATTGTGAACTGGTATAGCCGCAAAAACATAGAGAATGACAACGACTGAGTGAATCAATGGCTCTTCGTGGAAGTTGCATACAAAAAGTGGGAAGGATACATGCTATGGTACTGTGTTGTAGCAGAGGCATCTTAAAGTTGCTGTATATTTGCATGGTCAGGTCTCACCTTGTTCAACAATGAAAATGTGCCTCTCTGATGAGGTTGCTGATAGCGAATGACAATCGTGTTAGTTCCATTTCATTCAATCAGACTGGACCAATCCAGAGAGCCAGCAAAACAGAGGAGGTATGATGATAGATGAAGGGGGAAAAACACATATATTTTTAGGGCCGTGCTTGGGCTAGCACGGCACGAACGCGGGCCGCCGTGCCACGAGCCGTGCTTGGGCCTAGGTAAAAGCTTATCGTGCCGGCACGGCACGGCACGCCGTGCCTCGCGTGCCTAAAAGTTTAGGCACGAAGCGGTCCGCGGCACGCGAGGGCTGGGCCGTGCCAGCACGGCACGGCCCAAGTCCCACCTCCAGTACATACCGACGGGGTTTACAAATTTTGGAGCTTGTGTTGACGTGCTTACGCGAAGTTAACGCATGCATAAGGGAAAACGCAAGCACTCCAAAACTAAAGTCTGCAACAAAAAACAACCGCGCGAGTACGGGACGAGCCACACAGTCAGAAACCGGAGGCTGTCTGCCAGTAGGCTGTCGATTCAATCCCGTCGAGTCGACGACGAAGCCGCAACCGCGACAACTCACATGCGCGCGGGCCGGGCCGGGCCGGGCGGGTTCCATTCCAATTCCAAGAACGAGAGGACAATGCACCCCGCCAAGTCGCCATGACTTGGGCGTCGAAGCAACGGCGATCCACAGCTAGCTAGCTCCATCGACGACACGCCAGCCACAAACCTTGGCATTGCCACTTCGCTCACAGCCTCACGTACGCCTATATAAGCGCGCCCCGACCACTCCTGCTTATTCAATTCACTCGCACACACCACTCAATCTAGCCGCGATCGATCGAGCTCGAGCTCGAGCTCAAAGCTAGCTAGCCTCCCGCCATGGCCAAGAACCACCGCATTGTGGCCCTCCTGCTCGTCGCGGCCACGCTGGCCGCGCAGGCCGCGGCGTGCCCGTACTGCCCGACGCCGGCGACCCCGAAGCCGCCGCCGCCTCCACCGCCGACGTCCGTGCCGTGCCCCCCCGCCGCCGTCGTCGCCGACGCCGTCCACGCCGACGGGCAAGTGCCCCATCAACACGCTCAAGCTGGTGGCGTGCGTGGACGTGCTCAACGGGCTGGTGCACGCCGTCGTCGGCGGCAAGGCCAGCGAGAAGTGCTGCCCGCTGCTCTCCGGCGTGGCCGACCTCGACGCCGCGCTCTGCCTCTGCACCACCATCAAGGCCAAGGCGCTCAGCGTCAGCGTCGTGCTCCCCATCGCCATCGAGGTGCTCGTCAACCAGTGCGGCAAGCACGTGCCATCCAGCTTCCAGTGCCCGTAATTAACGATTAAGCTCACTAGCTAATCACCTCGATCTACTGTATGTATCGTTAATTATATCCGATCCGCATGCATGCATATCCTAAGGTTCTATAGTATATAACACATATGATATAGCTTAAGCATATTTACAATTTTTATATACATGTAGCTTCATACATGAGCTGATCTGGCTTGTGATATAAATGGAGCTGTAGAGTGGGTGCATTTATTTTGTAATTGTGTAACAATATTGTATCATGAACGAGTGTGTGAGTTGTGGCCTTTATTTGGGGCTTCTAGTCACTAAAAGGGTTTATATATGAACAAAGTGTGTCGTATATATATGGAAGTTTACGGTGTAAACTTGAACGTTTGTTGTACCGTATATATAAACTAATGATATCATTTGTTTTCAATGTGACGTGCTTCGTTTGGTTAAATGTTGATTCATCCGCTGATGGATTGGTTAAATGTTGATTCATCCGCTGATGGAAGTTTTGTGGCTTTGTTTCTGGGGGCATTGAGTATTTTCAGTCTTGATTGATTGGAGTTTTTGTTTGTTTTCGTCTTGTTCCTGGGAGATTTTTTTCCCCCCTGATCGAAAAGAGAGTTTCTGGGAACAGTGAAGATTTTATTCCGCAGGAAAAGACAATACCTTTTGACTCGGCGGGGAAGAAAAATCTGCCGTGTTACTGCCATTATTTAGCCGACAACCTAGGAACTGACTAAAGTTTTTTAAGCTTGAAAATAAATCAAACAACTGCTGCGCACATCATTACTAGTATGTTTCAGATTAATCCTATAGTGCAACTTTTTTTTGTTGCCTGCCCGTTTTCCTATCTAGAAATACAAGTAGCTGTCCTAACAGTAAAAATGTGTGTCTGCATGTTCTGTGAATAAAATGAAATTGACGTAAAACTGTGGAGTCCCCACAAAATAAAAATGAAAGATAATCAGATCTCAGATCTGCATGGAACTCAAGGAGATGAAGATAACCAGCAGAAGCGCCAAATCTTTGATATCTTTTAATAAATCAAAACACAGTAACAAGCAGAGGTAAAGAGAATGTGCCCAAATTCACCCTCCCAATCTGTTTCTCCAGCAATCCGGCAGGCTAAGTTTGGTCGACAGTATAAGCAGACCACGACCACGAAAAACGTCGGAATTCAGGCAGCACAGCAGGCAAAATCAGCGCGAGGTCCAGAAGGGAACACCGCCCACACAGGTTGACAGTTTTGCTAATCTGGCAGACAGAACGCAACAAAATGCTGATGTTGACGACAAAACGTAACAATTTGATATTCTACATATCCGTTTATACAGCAGTTGTTCAGGTACAGGATCGGCCAAGTAACTTTACTATTACCATCGAGGAAATTAGACAAACAGAACCACCACACTCCACTGTGTTAACACACATCAAATGAAAATTGGGATCAATGTGCTGCTTTCTGTAATCTGGATGGGGTTTGTGCTCAAGCAACAGCTTGGAGGGCCCTCTCAAAGTTTGCTTCTGATGATGCCGCGTTCTGAACTAGAACATGATCAGGATGTGATAGCTTCAGCTGGCTGCAAAGAGCAATAATAAAGTTAGAAGCAAACTACACTTGTGTTGGTTATCAAAAGTAAACACAGTATTTTACAATGAGCAAGTACTAAACACCAAGACAAAGCAAGGAAAATTCTACTAGTGTCCATGGTGCGCCAGGAGATGGTAAACTGAATCTATCCCTAATAACTATGATCTTGAATCCATGCCAATTATTTGCTGTACTAAATTGGTGGCATGTAAAGCAAGCAGAATAGTCTTCTTGAAGCGTGTGGACCAAAAGTAGAACTTGTAAACACAGCCAACATAAGTCAGTTTCAAGTTGCTGTGGAGACATTGTCAAGATATAGAAGATCAGGAAGACTTGGCTGTAATATGTTAACCCCAGATATGCAAAATCAGGATCAGAGGCCAAAAGCCACAGCTGTGCTGCATGAGACTGAACAGATGAACCCAGTGAACAGGAAAATATCTCACGACAACATCCTTGTGGTCCTACTCCCAGCACGTTGCAACACCCCGAAGACCAAATTCCAAGGTCACAGCTCTTTGATAACAACAGAATATAATATCAAAATACAATGCTAGCCTCTGGAGCCTAATTGTATTCTCAATTTATCTGCTACTCCGTATATTTCAATTTTGAAAGTTTCAGCCTCGAAATACAAAGCTTAATAGGATCTCTTATCTTGCAGACTTGCTAGTCATTTGTTTATATTTAAACACATAGTTTGCTAATAATCGCTCCTCTCATTACATATGGAATGTATGATATGTGGAATCCGCGTACATTCATCAGCTAGTATATTTCCAAGACAATTAGATCAATTTACTGGATCAGTAAAAATTCAGAAATAATGATCAGTACAAAATAAAAATTTTATAGATTTTTTTTTGGGTCACACATCGTACCTGAGGAATCGTGAAGATGGTTTGCCAAGGTGGAGATTACATACAATGAGATTGGCAAGAGTTTCAGGGTCTTTTGCATCCTACAATAATAGAAAAGAAGGTTAAAGTGTAGTGATGAACATTAGAATTATACCCTTATGCATTTTTCCAAAAGAAAATAAAGATAAAAAACAAACAAATGCCACGTGTCTTGTTCCATTGCTGGAAAGTGGGTAATCAGTGCAAACCTTGTTCAATGCTTCAAGCAATAGAGTCTCAGCCTCCTCAAAGCTTCCCATGTGCATACAGCAAACTGCTTTTCCATTCAGAACCATCCCTGTCATTGGGTATTTTTCAGCAAAGTCTTGGAATATAAGATAAGCTTCACGGATCTTAGAGCCACCCTGCACCATTGAAAAAAATGATGTTAGGCACACTGTTTATGGGAAAAAGACCAATAAGACCAATTCAGAGATGAAACTTAAGTATTTATATTTAATAGCTTTGGACTGTGAAATTACTCACAACAGCAATATCAAACCATGCGTTTGCAAGCTGTGTCAGGGTATGGTCTTCATCAATTTGTTGCATGATCTTCAGTTGCTTCTCAGCATAGTCTGAACGATGCATCTTAATGAAGATCTGGACATTCAATGCATGCCTGTAACCAAGCAACAGTCCCATCAGAAAACAGGTTTAAGTTTGATGGATGCAGGACCAAATGAGGTTCACAGCACCAAGCTTCACAGTGAATTTACAAATCAGTAAGCGACATCCTATATAACTTCCAATCGCACTACATGCCTGAAACATGAACATGTAAGGGTCCAACAAAAAATGAACATCTAAATGGCCCAACTCTTGACCCATTTTCAACATGTTAAACATAAAGAATGTCTGGTCATGGAAGGCTAAAAGAAGGAGCACTTAAAGCACAACAAAAGCTTCCAACCACGTCATTGAGATAATGAAAAGTGTGAAGGAAACTGTGCTCTTTTAAGCTACTTTTCTAATAGTAAGATTTTTAATTTTACAATACACAGGAAATAAACCTGGACAGAATCACCTACAGCAATCAAGATTCACAGAGCATTTGCTGCTGTTTAGTCTCATCCATGGTTCAAAACTAAAAGTCTAAACAATAAAAAGATGGGGGGGAATAGGTCAACATACAAATCCAGAGTTCCTCCAGAGTGTGTGTGCTTGAGAGCCTCATTGTAGTCCTGCTCATGCATAAAAATAATGCCAGCAATCAATCTCAGAACAGGATTGCTTCCAATTGCTGAATCGCTCAACCATTCCTTGAGACTGGAGATTGCACCTTCCTTCAGAATTGCACAAGAAAACATAAAAGTCATGTCAGACTACTGGATGGAAAGGAAAAAATACAAGGTATGAACATCAGAATCGCCTCACCTATATGCGGAATACGTAAGTGTGCCACCTGAACTACTATCTCATTAATATAAACAAAATTAAGAAAGCAAACTAATGGCGTTAAATATCGATCCAAGCAAAATGAATTATCAACAGGTGTCAATCAACCACATATCGTTAGTTCTAGTGTGGAGAAAATAATAATTGTATGGTATAAGTGTCTCAAGAAATATCACACGATCTAATGTGTACTTCAATTCATAAGGTAACTTTATGGCTGTCGCAAAGAAGTAAATGCTTCCAGATTTTTCATTGGTACCATTGCATTATCCTTCAAACTTTGTTATCAAGATCACTGAGCTAAATATGTCTTTGTTTCCCAAATATTACACAAAAAAATGTCTGCAATTTGTAACCAAATGCCCCAGTTATATTTTTCCCCCTGAGAATAAGATTAGGAGTATACATTGTATGAACTGTATACAGCACATATCATCAGAGGAGAGCTCACAAATTTGAAAATACCTAACACATGCCCCACACCAACAAACCTGAAAGGCTGATAGTGTCGAGGAAGTTTTAGCTAAATCATATTGCCAATGCTATACTGTAACCATTAACCACAACATCAACCCTATGCGGTACTACAGCCATAGTAGGAAGGGGAGGTAGGAGAGGACAGGTTCTACAAGCAGTGCAGAAATGTCATAAATTGTTGATATGAAAAACACTTCAGAATGCAAACCAAACAGTTGTCATAGTACCAATTGTGCAAACGAGCTCGTACTTTCAATTGAAATGGTGCTAGCAATCAATTATCAACAAAATCATCAGACCTTATCATCTAGCAGTGCACACCATGCATATGATCTAACCCCAGATCACATTACTCAGTATATAGTTGTGGCAGATCTAACCCTACTATCGCAATGATCCCCAGCTCAACGACCCAGATCCAGACCAGTAGAGCACAACCAGGAACAGATCAGAGGGGATATGGGTCAGATCCAGCGCGCTAACCTTGTCCCCGGTGAGGTACAGCGCGAGCAGCTTCACGGCCTGCAGCGACGTCGCCGCGGACGAGTCGATCTCGCTGATCACCAGCTGCACGAAACACAGGTAGGCACGCGCGATCGATCAGAGCCAGAACAAGCCGCGGCGAGCTAGGGCGAAGGTGAACAGACGATGAGCAGATTCGCACCTGGTAGGAGCCGAGGGCGATGTAGGAGCGGAAGACGATGACGTCGCGCTCGGCGGCGGCGTCGGCGTCGAGGCCCGGGACGTCGCTGTTGTTGATGGCCGCCTGGTAGGCGCCGAGGTGGAAGAGGTTCCGCAGGTTGAAGAGCAGGTCCGGGGTGGCCATCGTTGCGGCGCTCGACTGCGGCGACGCGGCGAGTGGGAGGGAGATCCGGCAGGGTGGGTGCTCTTCAACTCCGCCTGTTTGGTCTCTTCGGTTTGGTGATTCGAGTTTGCTGGGGGAGGAGGAAATTGGAGCTGCATTTATAACTGGGCTCTGGCTGGGCCTCGAATGGAGGCAGTTGGGCCTGAGGCAGTTCCGGCCTCACTCACTTCTCCAGTATGTGGCCCGTGGGCTCAGGCGTTAGCGGACCATGTGTTCCAGCCGGGCCCAAATCCTGACATCGTCGACTACCGCGGCGCGGGAAGGCGAGGCGGGACCCAACAGGACGGTGGTCGCTGGCGCTATAAAGAGAGCGGCAGCTCAGAGAGGAGGCACGGACTTCGCCGCCACTCGCAGCAGCGCTACGGCTCCAGCCTCCAGCTCTTCGATTTCTCCGGTCCAACCCACCGCCACCTCCGCCAGGAACCGTCAAGCCGCCGCCGAGGCGCAGCAGCAATGGCACCGACGGAGGCGGAGGGGCACCGGCGGAGGGCGCTGGCGCTCGCGGCGCACGACGCCTCCGGCCGCGTCACCCCCATCCGCATCTCGCGAAGGTACGCTTGCTTTCTTGCGCTGGGCGCTGGCTGTCGTGGGTGGTGAACCAAGTGCCGTCTCGCTGGATGGCTTTCTCTGGTCGATGAAAAAGCGGTAGCGTGCCCTCGATCGGCATGGAATCGGCAATCGGGTGTGAATGCGGGGTTTAGCGAGTGGAACCTCGCGGTTCTCGGATGTAGGATTAGCAAAGCAATGGGGGCGAGTAGAGAGGATCTCGATTCCATTTCCAGCGCAAATTTGAGGTTCCGGATTACTGCTAGCGTCGCTCTGCACCTCAGTTTGGAGTTCTGGTGCCTGTTTTGATGAGCGCATTTCAGCTAACATATCAAAAATTCTTGTAGGAGATTAGCATCTTTCTTTTTGAAAAAAAAAATTGAAATTGAGCATCGGTATGCAGTGTTATGCTTAACAAAATTTAAAATGAAAAGGCATGCGCTCATCTGCAAACAAACAAAATTTAACAGCAGCTGTCCCGGAGGTTTCTACTGTACTTCCTTACACTTCTAGATATTTCACTTCAGCCCTTCGATTGCAAATAAACCACAGTAAAATCCTCTAGTCCAGAATGATTCCAGTAAAAACCTTGAAGTTTGTTGTAGCCTTTTAAGTTTGAAACCCAACAACAGAATCATTCCTGAATTGCACTGGGATGGATTTCGGCTGTTGCTGTTGGTACATTAGCAATATGATCCATCCATCAATCTTTGGTCCATCCACAAGTTCCTTCTACTTAACACTGTAGGCATAACCAAAACAGTGCGCACCAGATCTGGCCAGCTCCCAACTGCATGTACCCTTCTTAAAACCCGTTGCTGGTTGCTGGTGCATCAATGGCTGTGTTTAGTTCCAAAAAGTGTAGGAGAAAGTTTGAAGAAAATGTCACATCGGCCACTGTAGCGTACTGTAGCACATTTCGTTTGTTTGTGGTAAACATTGTCCTATCATGACCTAACTAGGCTCAAAAGATTCGTCTCGTCGTGTACATCAAAACCATGTAATTAGTTTTTTTATTTACTTATGTTTAGTGTTCCATGCATTAGGAGAGAGATTTGATGTGATAGGTGGATATTGATGTTTGGAGAAAGAATTTTGAGAATTTTGCCATGTGATGGAGAACTAAACACAGCCAATACAAGGTGACAACTGCACTCCTGCTGCAGGAATTTATTGAGTGGAGCCCACTCCTTGCAGCTTGCATTGCAGTTACCCCTCCCTCTCTCTTCGGCCTTGTTTAGATCCCAAATTCACCTCCCAAATTTACTATACAAAAAGAAGATTCCCCATCACATCAAAATGTCATAACATACATGGAGTACTAAATGTAGATGAAATCAAAAACTAATCGCACGGCTTTGTTGTGCTTTGCGAGACGAACATTTTAAGCCTAATTAATCAATTTTTGGACAATTTTTCACAAATACAAACGAAATGCTACAGTGACGCGATGATTACGAAGTGACATCAAACTTCCAAATTCAACCACCCAATTTCAGCATCTAAACAAGGCCTTCATTGTGCAGCCCTTTCTGGTTTCTTGTTGCTACAGTACCATCGCAGTCACCATGTCCTCCCAGCTAGTGAGCTGCCTTCTGGAGCCTCGACCTCCTTCGTCGTAAATAAACAAATAAATGGTCATCGCAGTGATGGTCCGTGCATGGATGGATCATGCGTTTCAACTTGTAGGGCCTGATGCACATGGAGAGTTTATGTCGGCTGTCAGCTGCATGTTCATATTCATATAGAATGGTGCCCTCTTCTTCTTCTTTTTTTACTCTATGACACGCGTTCCGTGATGATCAACAATGCCCCTAGCAAGGGAGAATGAAGATGGGGTGTTGAAAACGGGTCCATGAGTTGGTTGCATCGTCTGTGCCACAGGTGTTGAAGACGTTACCAGATTTTGTCTGTGCAGGCAGTGCAGCAGTGCAGGCCTTTCCAAATTTTCACAACCATCCAAAAATATGTTTGTTTGCTGAAATGGTTGCTTGTCTCCTGTATGCCAGCTTTCTCCTGGCTATTACTGTAATGATGCATTTTCTTTTGGCTATAAAACTATACAATCATATATGCAAATGCAAGGGTTTCTGTTTATCACAGATTTTACATGAAGGGGTTTGACTGATTCGAAGGGACACAGTTAAATTCTGTACAAGAGTTAAAAATGAAGACTCTGGTCTCTGGCTGCCTAGGTTTGTCAGTTCACTGCCTGCGCTTGAGTTTAGAAACATAGCCATGAAAGATATTCAGAACATGATCGAATAGCCTCCTTTTATGCTTGGAAATTTGAAATCTGAAGAGTGAAGTAATGTTCTTTGCAGCACTTGAGGAATAGTTGTTTTCTGACTTAAGGATTCGAATGGATCGGACAGATAAGCAGAATGGGACTTTTTACATGAGAAGATATTTTATACCTTGCCGTTTTGCAGGGAAACTGGAGATGACGATGTGGCTATACAGATACTGTACTGCGGGATATGCCACTCTGACCTGCACACTGTCAAGAATGAGTGGAGGAGCGCCATGTACCCAGTTGTCCCTGGGTAAGTGTTCTCACGTCCCCTATTAAGCACTTCATTACTTAATCAATCTGGGCCACTCTTACAGCACCGCATACTTGCATGATATCCACTCTGAATCTTCGTTTCAGAAGTGGGGAAGATGACACACTCTCTGAATCTGATAATACTATGCCTGACACGAGGCCATCTTAAATTTTGTTACTGTTGAATTTGGGGAAAGTTTTTCTGGCTGGGTCACCTTCTCCCACAGCCCTCTCTTCTCTTTATTACACAACTTTACATATTGGTCCTTACAATTACATCAAT
>OAMR01000093.1:1117381-1128431 GCA_900205405.1 Echinochloa crus-galli
GATTTGCCTTAAACCACAATCCCTTACCAGGAGTTCCCTTCAAATATCTCAAGATTTGATAAACCACCTCCATATGTCCAGTCCTAGGATCATGCATGTACCTACTCACCACACTCACTGGTAAGGGATTGTACCCAGTCACTGGTAGGATCATGCATGTACCTACTCACCACACTCACTGGTAAGGGATTGTACCCAGTCACTGGTAGGATCATGCATGTACCTACTCACCACACTCACTGGTAAGGGATTGTACCCAGTCACTGGTAGGATCATGCATGTACCTACTCACCACACTCACTGGTAAGGGATTGTACCCAGTCACTGGTAGGATCATGCATGTACCTACTCACCACACTCACCTGCACACTGTCAAGAATGAGTGGAGGAGCGCCATGTACCCAGTTGTCCCTGGGTAAGTGTTCTCACGTCCCCGAGATGCATGGTCTCATTCTTCAACACTCGAAGCTCCTTTAAAAGACCCTTCAACCACATCATCTCACACAAGGCCAAAGCCATTGCTCTATGCTCTGCCTCTGCAGTAGACCGAGACACCACCACTTGCTTCTTACTTCTCCATGAAACAAGATTACCACCCACAAACACACAATATCCAGATGTGGATCTCCGATCATCCCTGCAACTTGCCCAATCAGCATCACAATACCCTTCAACATTCAAATGTTTGTTCGCCTTGAACCACAACCCTTTGCCAGGGGTCCCCTTCAAATACCTCAGTATTTGATAAACCACCTCCATATGTCCAGTCCTAGGATCATGCATGTACCTACTCACCACACTCACTGCATAAGATATGTCAGGTCTTGTATGGCACAAATATATCAACCGACCAACCAGTCTTTGATATCTCTCTCGATCAACGGGATCACCTGGCTCAACACAAATTTGGTGATTCCTGTCAATCGGTGAACCACCTGGACGACACCCAAGCATTCCTGTCTCCGCCAGTAGATCAAGGACATACTTTCTTTGGGAGAGAACAATTCCCTTTGGTGATCTAGCAATCTCGATCCCAAGAAAGTATCGAAGTGGTCCAAGATCTTTCACCTCAAAGGCCTTGCCTAACCTTTCTTTCAGCTTCTTTATCTCCTCCACATCATCTCCAGTAATCACTATATCATCAACATAAACAGCTAGAATAGTGATACACTTTCCCCGATGTTTGTAGAAAACCGTATGATCTCCATTACATTGGGAGTATCCCATATCACACACCGCTCGCCTGAATCTGTCAAACCATGCACGTGGTGACTGCTTCAGGCCATAGAGTGACTTCTATCCAAGTCTCCATGGTTGTCGGGACCAAAGGCTGCTTATCAAAAGGAAAACAAACATTATATTCTGTTATCTTGATTCGACAGTACCTCATTGGATACAGGTTGTTGGTATATTATGCAAAATTATCAACGCATGCCTCGCTCAAACTTTTGTTTTGGGATTAAATATGTATTCACTTAATACATGTTTAAATTAATTGTCCCTTACATATCTTTATAAACCCATCTTGTCCACACAAAAAGCCTTCTCAGCAATCTTTGTCTCATCCATCCTAACCCTCTCACTTTGATTCTCCCCCATACAATCAGTGGGACAAGGGATCGTCCCCACCACCACCACTTCATTGTCCCCATAGACATCATTCATCTCACTCTCATTGGCACCACCATCCAATGTCTCAACAGTCTCATCTGTATGAGTTGGAACATGAGCTGGAACTGGAACCGGAATTGTTCCAACAATTACCTCCCCCTGAGTGCCTCCACCATGTTGCTCACACTCATTCTCCCCCTCTCTACTGTCACTATCATTGACTGTAGAGAATTCCTCCAAGAATTGATCAAGAGCATCCTTCGTGTAGTATGGTTCAAACTCTCGAAACGTTACATCCATGCTTACAAACAATCTCCTCCCAATAGGGTCCCAACACTTGTACCCCTTTTGTGTAGAAGAATAGCCAACAAATATACACTTGACTGCTTGAGGATCCAACTTTCCCACTGAAGGCCTATGATCTCTCACAAAGCATACACAACCAAATACCCGAGGTGGGACTTTAAACTCCCGTTGTCCCAACAGAAGTTCAGTGGGTGACTTCATTCCAAGTATTCTGGATGGCAGACGGTTGATAAGGTATGTAGCTGTCATCACCGCCTCACTCCATAAATACTTAGGCACATTCATTTGAAACATCAAAGACCTTGCAACTTCTAATAAGTGACGATTTTTTCTCTCAGCTACACCATTTTGTGGTGGAGTACCAGGACAAGTGGTTTGATGAATGATCCCCTGATCTGAAGTATATGAGGCAAATTCATTATTCACATACTCGGTCCTATTATCAGTGCGAATAATTCGAATCTTCGCATTGAATTGATTTGCAGCCAATTTGTGAAAATCTTGGAATGCACGAAGAACCTCACTCTTGTGTTTGAGCACATAAATCCAGGTATTACGAGTATAACAATCAATAAAGGTGACAAACCACTTGCAACCACTCACAGAAGTAACTGAGCAAGGACCCCAAACATCAGAATGTATCAATATGAAAGGTTCACTACTACGGAGACCAATACTAGCATAAGTTGATCTCGTATGCTTTCCAAGCTCACATGCATCACACACGAGTCTACTCTTCACCACTCCTTTAAAGGTGTCCGGGTATAACTTACTGAGGTTGTCAAAGGATGGATGTCCCAACCGGCAATGGTGTAGCATAATCTCCCTCTCAACATCCCTTGCATTAGCAGCCATTGCTAACTCCTCATGGTTGACGTACCACAGCCCATTACGTCTGATTCCAGTCCCAATCTTCCTCCCAGTTCCCTTCTCCTGAAAGACACAAACATTCTCATCAAAAATAACTATGCACTTGAGTTGATCAATTATGGAACTAACGGACAGAAGATTGACTGGAAATGACGGAACATGCAAGACCAATGATAGGCTAATGGATGGTGTGCACTCTACAGACCCTACACCATGGATTTGTTGGGATGTTCCATCAGCAGTTTGAACAGAGCCAGAATGGGTGTATGGAGTGTATGTTTTGAAGAGACTAGACCTACCCGTGACATGCTTTGATGCTCCTGAATCTATGACCCAATCAATGCGATGCCTATATGAGGATGCAAGTGCCTTTGCCTGAGTACCTCCGCCCGTATGGGCGTAGTTGGCAACATTACCGAAGTGACTGGTGGGTGCTCCCATCTCTGCAACCGCAAAAGATATTCAGAACATGATCAAATAGCCTCCTTTTATGCGAGGAAATTTGAAATCTGAAGAGTGAAGTAATGTTCTTTGCAGCACTTGAGGAATAGTTGTTTTCTGTCTTAAGGATTCCAATGGACCGGACAGATAAGCAGAACGGGACTTGTTACATGAGATGATGGGAAGATGTTTTATACCTTGCCGTTTTGCAGGGAAACTGGAGATGGCGATGTGGCTATACAGATACTGTACTGCGGGATATGCCACTCTGACCTGCACACTGTCAAGAATGAGTGGAGGAGCGCCATGTACCCAGTTGTCCCTGGGTAAGTGTTCTCACGTCTCCTATTAAGCACTTCAATTACTTAATCAATCTGGGCTCCTCTCACAGCACCGCATACTTGCATGATATCCACTCTGAATCTTCGTTTCAGAAGTGGGGAAGATGACACACTCTCTGAATCTGATAATACTATGCCTGACACGAGGGACCTAGCTCTGTATACCATGTTGAATTTGGGGAAAGTTTTTCTGGCTGGGTCACCTTCTCCCACAGCCCTCTCTTCTCTTTATTACACAACTTTACATATTGGTCCTTACAATTACATCAATTACAATAACACACCAACAGTTACTCTCATTTAGTCATTTCCAACAGGTAACTCTGATTGGTTGCTCTGAGCGCCACAAATTATGCTTCTTCATGGATGCAGGCATGAGATGGCCGGACTGGTCACCGAGGTTGGCAAGAATGTTCAGAAGTTCAACGTCGGGGACAGGGTCGGTGTCGGGTGCATGGCCAACACTTGCCAGTCCTGCGAGAGCTGCAAGGAAGGTCTCGAGAACTACTGCTCCAAGATCGTCTTCACCTACAACTCCCATGACAAGGACGGCACCATCACCTGCGGTGGCTACTCCGACATGGTAGTCGTGAACCAGCACTTTGTCATCCGGTTCCCTGAAAGCATGCCCCTCGACAAAGGCGCGCCACTGCTCTGCGCTGGGATAACCGTGTACACCCCCATGAAGTACCACGGGCTGAATGAGCCGGGCAAGCACATTGGCGTCATCGGACTTGGGGGCCTTGGGCATGTAGCTGTGAAGTTTGCAAAGGCGTTCGGGATGAGGGTGACCGTGATCAGCACGTCCCCGGAGAAGAGGGAGGAGGCTGTGGAGAGGCTTGGTGCGGATGCCTTTGTTGTCAGCAGCGATGCAAGTCAGATGAAGGTAAGAAATGTCTAGTTGGGTTCATGGGGCCTCAAGTATAGCAATAAAGAGAGAAATTGAATGAACAAATTGCAGATGACCAATTATCTGTCTATCTGTTTGTGGTTAGCGTGCAGCTTCAAAGCATCCTTGGCAAAGTCCTGCTGCTTGATTTCAAACGTCCAAACTCTTAATTTGAGAATGGGGCATTTTATATCATCATGCTATCTTCTTAATCGATTATATGTTTACGCCTCTATTTTGATCTATGTTTCCGCAGGCTGCTAAGGGCACAATGCATGGCATTATAAACACTGCATCTGCAAGCATGTCCATGTACCCTTACGTCTTGCTCCTCAAGCCCCAGGGCAAGATGATCTTGCTTGGCCTGCCTGAGAAGCCTCTGCAGGTCTCTGCCTTCTCTTTGATTTCTGGTAAGTCGGTCTCTGGATTCTGATATACAGTACAGTTTATGCAGACATCACTTCAACAAAATTGCACATTGCACACTAGGATGTCTCGGAAAAATGGCAGTGCATATCTATTTTGAGCAATGCTACTCTGATGATCTTCCATGGTGGTGAATGATAATGAGGGGTGTTTGTGATAACCTGTGCAAGCAGGTGGCAAGACTATGGCCGGGAGCTGCATGGGGAGCATCAGGGACACTCAGGAGATGATGGACTTCGCCGGTAAGCATGGGTTGACGGCGGACATCGAGGTGGTCAGCGCCGAGGACGTGAACGATGCACTGTTGCGCCTTGCCAAGGGCGATGTCAGGTACCGCTTCGTCATCGACGTTGGAAACACCCTCACAACGGCGTGACTAGCGAGCTCCCCGGTCTCAGCCCTATAGCTAGCTACGACCTGGGACACCTGATTTGGATCAATAAATGTACTAAGGGTGGCACTTGCCTAAGCATAATATGTTGTGTTGTGTACTGATATATTGTGAGTATGATGAGGGAAGGCACAAAAAGCAGCTATGTGGTGGAGTATTTGGACCGGAAGAAATGACTTCATCTTCAGGGGAATTGAGCCGAGATTTCAGCACTGCAAATCTATCTTCATGGAGGAGTTTGCTCTGGTTACCCATCCAGCCAAGAAAAAATATTCCCCATATATTATGCAATGCTAAAAGATTTTGCATAAATGTATTGTTCTTTTTCATTTCGTTCTCTGTCTCTTGATCTGATGGCCCTTCTATTTCTATGTATCTATGTATGAACCACCTTTTTGTTTACTAGGTAAGTGCCCGTGCGTTGCTACGGGAATGATATATAGAGCAAAGATAAAAAGACCATACGGAAAAATTAATTTTGACGGCTGTAGAGTTGCACCGAAGTCCATGAAAGTTAGTGCTTTTGTTTTTCGCAAATGTATAGATGGTGAACTACAAACAGTTCAATGGAGTGCAAAAAAAAACATTTGTTTTTTTATGACTCGGAATCCATCAAGCATAAGTTAATGGATGTTTTAGTAACAAATCAATAGTTTTGTGGTTAGGATCAGGAATCAATAACCAGAAAGTAAATCAAAATTCCATGTATGAACCAAAAAATATTAGTTCACATAATTGGGATTGTGACTTAACTACAGCTTATTGGTAGAAAGCAAGGGAAAGCCGAGCAGAGCGTGTAAGCAGACTTAACTGGAGTTAATTTACTGGCAACCTGATATTGGTTATAGTAGTACAAATATAACAATTTGATCTTTCTATAATTGTGGATGGACAATTTTTTCCCAAACAATTTGTACGCCAGTGGACACACAGAGAAAATTAAAAAGATAATTTCAGCAAATAGAAAACACAATCTACCTTCCCAGCGAAGATTGCATCGAGTCAAACATGGTTTATAAACTGAGATTCAAACATTGTGTCATCTCCCACAGACTTCAATTATATAGTACTTTATATTTCTACCACTAACCTCATGGTAACAACCACCTCACAAACTGGGACTTTGTGATCTATTCAAGACTAATATGCCTGTATTGACTTTAAATCATTCCCAAAGACTATTTAAAGAAACTCTAGAAATTTGAACTATTGACTTTAGATCATTCCCAAAGACTATTTAAAGAAGCTCTAGAAATTTGAAGGGAAGGGTACTCACATGGAACCAGTTTATACTTTGCCTACTTACAATGAATAATCACAGCCACAAGCGCAAGGGTCAAGTGCTCCCACGTCGGCCAAGGCGGAGGGCGCGGCGGAGGCCCCGAGATCGAGCTCGGCCGCGTGGAGGTGCGCGCGCGGTGGCGTCAGTGTCACGGTTTGGAGGAGCGCCGACGATAGCAGAAGAGGTGGAGAGAGGTTGAAGAAGATAAAGAGGAAGATGAAAATCTGACGTGCGGGCCCCACGGAGGGTAAACTAGACATTTCCTATTCTCTTTCTCTCTCTACATCTGTGAAATGCTTATTTTAATGGCTGCGGTGTGTTCTGGCAAATATGTGCGCTTTTGTAATGGTACCTAGCAAATTAGGCCGATTGCGGTGTGTTCCAGCCAATTTCACAAAATAACGGTGTCCCACGGCAAAATTTCCCTTTTATTTTTATGAGAATTTTTAGTATTTGTTTCTAGTGTTTTTCGCTTCGAAGAGGCAGCTTTGGAATTGAAGATGAGCAGACACCCTGAAAGCCAGAGAAATAGCTGCCAATTCTGCCATAAGCACAGAGTGCACCATTCTTGACGCTTGAATGTGGATCATCCTGCATTCCTGAGAACCTGTTGCAACAAAAGAAATACCCAAACCTGCACGCCGAGGAGCAGCTACTGGAAGATCTGGTTCAAGAGCAGCATCTGTGAAACAGCACCAAGAAAAGTGATGGTCATCTGGAGTAGGTGCAGATGGCTGGACACTTGGAAGCTGATGAGGCTGAGGTTGACACAGGAGCCTATCTGAGATTGGAGAACCCAAGTCTGAAGTCGCCATAACATCATTATGCACCTGCAACAACAGAAACTGGACAGAACAATTTTTCCTATTGAATCTTCTGTCATTTCTTGCTTCCCAGAGGTGCCAAAACATGAAACACATCTGTTTTAGTAAATCATCTGAAAGGTTAGTGGAAAGAATGTTTTGCAAAGTGTTCTGCACTCCATCATCTTCAACAGGGAGAAGCTCAGTTTTTAAAGGCATAGGACCAACAAACCAGCAAGCTTTTGCAAAAGGGCATTGAAAGAAAAGATGAAAATCAGATTCAACCATGCCACAAGAAACACATGCTGCACTGATATGAGAAGAAAGCATAGCTGCATGTTTACTAGTGGCAAGAGCATGACGAAGAAGATGCCAAATAAAAATTTTAATGTGAGGAGGCAGATTCTTGTGTTTCCAGATGCAACAGAGAATACGAAGAGCAAAAGGAGATAAAGCTCTGGAACCATGCTGAGGAAGAACAACAGGATTGCAAGAAGAGAAATAATTGTAAGCTTCTTTACAAGAACAATTCCCCTTCTCAGAAGGTGCCCAACACAATTTGTCAAAATCAGAAGAAAGCACTTTAGGAACCATCATAATATTATTAGCTAATTGGGGGAACAAAATCTGGTTCACTAAAGGGGCATTCCAAGAAGAAGAAGAGGAATCCCAAAGTTGAGACACAGTGTTAGGTAGGGGAACAATTGTTGGAGGAAGAAGAAGGGAGTCATGAATTGTTTCCCAACCTTTAACCCATGGATCAGTCCAAATGTTACTGTTTGCTGCTTGGATCTGCAAAATAGTTTCCTTCTGAAGAGTTGGCTTAACCTGCAAAATGGAGCTCCAGAACGATGATCTAGGTCCAACATGTCTGCACGAACTAAGTCATCCAACCATGTAATAACTATGATTTATCTCTTGTTCTTGTTCACAAACTGATTTAATTCATCCAACCATGTAATAACTATGAATTGTTGTACTTGTGCGCACAGAGAAGTGGATGGACATTCCCACGGCTTCACGAAAGATTTAGTATACAAATACATTTCAGCTTTTAGATTGTGTTCAGTTCAAGCAACAAAGTCTGGCATCCATCACCTAGACATGCCAAGGGATCTGGGGATGGACAAGGATCGGACCTCAGGCGCCGAGCTCGGAAACATAACGTTGAGCCTGTGCATGAGGACATCAGCCTTGGAGGGTATCTCGTTGAGCAGGAACTGCTGGACGATAGGCTTCTTGAACCACTCCAGCACTGAGTCGCCGGGCGCACGCAGGACAACCTTGCTCACCTCGAATGGGGATTCCAGCGACGCCAGCACCTGTGCCACCACCATCTTCAGTGATGGCCCTGTCACTAGCTTGATGCGTCGTGGCACGACACCATAGTAGAGCATCCGCTTCCTGAACCTGTGCAGCGTGTGCACAGTTGCCACGAGTGCTGCACCCACGGACAGGCTCCGGATGTCCAGGGACCAGGCGATGTGCTGGTCGAAGACGATCGCCTTGGCGAACAGCTTGTTCTCATACGCGACCTTCCACACACAGCGGGCACGATTCATCTGCCCCATGAGCACCAGGTAGTTGAGGAGGACGTTCACGAAGTACCTGGCCGCGCTCTCCTCATTGTCGTAGTCGATGCCCTGAAAGAATTCGCGCACGAACGAGAGCACAGGCTGCTTCCGCTGCTCTGGTCCAGTGAACAGGCCACACATGAAGTTATGTGCCTTGTGCTTGCTGACGCTCAGGATGTCCATGATTGCCCGCTCACTGCTCTCATCCTGGCACCGCACCAAGTGCGCAAGGATGGATGTGTAGAGAATCAAGTCCACCTTGGCTGCCCCGGCAACATATGTCTCAAGCAGCGGCCGAGCTGAGTCATACAACCCTGTCTTCATGCAAGACTCAAACAGCTGCCTTATGATGAAGTTGTTGGTCCTTAAGCCGGCCGAGCCCATGAACCGTAGCCATCGAAGTGCAAGGTCAGTCGATCCATCCTTGATGTAGATCATCAGCAGGTCACTCGCGGTCACCTCAATTGGGAACCCTGACGCCTTCATCTCAAGCAGCACCTTTGCAGCCAAACGTGCTCACTGCTGTGCTCGCCCGATGCCCCACTGCCACCATCTCCCTGTACATCCCCATGGCCGCATCAAGCCTCCCAGCCTTGGCCAGCACATCCACCATCACGGAATACACCCCTGCCGGCGCGCGGCCAATTCCCTCTCTCTGCTTCATTTCATCGAACATCTTGCGGGCGGCGTCGATCCTCCCGGCGCGTGCCAGCGCGGGCACCGCGAGCTCGTAGGTGCCCCCATCGAGGGCGCAGCCTGAAGTCGCCATTTCATCGAGCACCTCGAAGGCCTTGAAGGCGAGGCCCCTGGTGAGCAGGAGCGAGAGGAGCGCGTTGTAGGCAGGCGTCTCGAGGCCCCTGAAGCTGGCGTCGCGGAGGCGCTTGAAGCAGTAGAAGGCCGGCTCGAGCAGGCCATGGCTGGCGAGCGCGGAGACGATGGAGTTGAGCGTCTTGGGGAAGGCGGCGGGGTCGGGGAGGCCGAGGGTGTCGTCGAAGAGCGCGAGGAGTTCGGAGGAGTGGGTGGCCGGCGGGAGGCGCGAGGCGAGGAGTGAGGACAGGTCGTCGGATGGGACGAACCAGGGCTGGAGGCGCGCCCACGCGACGAGGGAGATGAGCGGGACGGGGTCGGAGGCCGGGAGCGAGGCGGCCGCGAGGAGGAGCAGCGCCGGGTCGGGCGCGGAGGGCAGCGCGGAGAGCGCGGCGGAGAGGGGCGCGCCCGAGCGGTGGCGGAGCGCGAGCGCGGCGAGGCGGGCCGCCGCGGCGGGGCGCGGGAGCGGGTGCGCGGAGGCGGCGGAGAGGATGGCGGCGGCGGCACCCGGCCCGGCCGGCCGCGCCCCGGGCGCCGAGGAGAGCAGCGCGCCCGTCTCGTCCAGGTACTCCACCGTGTCCGTCCACTCAGGATCCGACGGCGGCGGCGGCGGCTCGAACGAGAGGCGCCGCGCGAGGGGTAGGGTGAGGGCGACGGTGCTGCGCGCGAGGCCGACGCGGAGCAGCATCTAGGTGGTTTGGGGGTTGGCCGCCGCCGCCGGTGGACTCGGACGGCCTGATGCCACCAGAGTTAGGCCCTGTTTGGTTCGGTTCAAGGTGACTTAGGTGACTGGTAGGGACTAAATTTTAGTTAGGCTTTCATTTTAAGTCATGTTTGGTTGTACGGACTTAAAATGACTAAATGTAATTAAAATGACTGAACAAAGACCATATTATCCTTGCAGCCTTTGTTGGGTGCGGACCCGGTGGGGCATTTAATGAGGGTAGTGGGGGAGAAAGTCAGTAAAAGTACCAATAAGTCATTATGGACTTATGAGGTAGGGACTAGAGGTTTAGTCCCTTTTAGTCACTCTGTTTGACATTTTTGGGACTAAAAGGGAAGTTTAGGTGACTAAAAAAGTCAGGGTAACCAAACAGGGCCTTAGACTAGACAGCACGTCGGCAGCTGTCACACCCGGTTTTCGAAGGAAAACCAAGTGCATTACATATGTGCGCCAGGATCATGTTTACACACATATGATAGACAAAAGAGTGTAATATCGAAACACAATGTTCTAAATTACAAGAGATTTATTATAATATTCATATTACACTCTCTCGGGAGACACGAAGGTCTTTATCGAAAACAA
>OAMR01000093.1:1130160-1149673 GCA_900205405.1 Echinochloa crus-galli
AGTGGGACGGCCGGGGTTGTTGGGCCGCGGGCGGTGGGAGGGGCGCTGGGCCGAAAGAAAAAGAAAGGGAGGGAGAGAGATGGGCCGGGAGAGAAAGAGAGATTGAGGGAGAGTTGATGGGTGATTTCCGGACTTTTTCATGATTTTGAAAATCACACACCAATCAAACAAAATACATGCAAACCAAATATGATGCACACGCATTTATTGTCCTAAGATTATTTAAATGATGTTTAAATATTTTTAGGCTCAATTTATTTAAAAATTTAATTAAGTCCTTAGAAAAATAAATTAAACCAAGTTGCTATGATTTATATGTGATGGAATTTTAGGGTGTTACAGCAGCGGGGGCACATATATGGCTTCCATGTACCAGATAAGCAAGTTGGCTTAGAGGCCAATAAGGCCTAAAAACAGATTACCAGTAGTATTACACGTGAGTGTCAGGCTATATAATACTAGTTATATTTGACTACTTTCGTTCTATTGGCAGCAGTCAGATTCAACGTCCGACTACTACTACCCATATCCAACGCTAAACAAAATATCAAACATTTGAAAAAGACTGGATTCAACATTTTCTAAATAGTATTTCAACATTTAAAAACAGTAGATTCAACAATTTTTATAAACACATATCAACATTTAGAAAAATATAGTATTCAATATTTTTCACGACGTATGTCAACATCTTATGAGAATACGTTCAACATTTAGCAACACCTACATCAACATATTCAAGGAAAAAATATCATGTCTTCTTCTCCGGCGACGGACATGACCTTGACGCATGAAAATAACAATCCCGGCGTGCGGGCCTAGCAGGAACAACATGCATAGTGGAGATGGTAGAAGCGACGTTCATAACAGGAGCAATCAGCTGGTGCGGTACAGATTGGCCGCGGCAGTGCTCAGAACAGAAGCACCTGTCATGGCGGAGCATGGAGAGAGAGAGGATGGCAGTGGGTACAACATGAGCGACAGCGGGCGAGGAGTATGATATCAGTAGCAATGGCGGTGGGTGCGGTAGCACGAGCAGGACGAGCAGAATAGGAAGAGGAGGGGAGCAGGTGCAGCGGCGGCGGGAGGCTCGCGGCGGTGGCGGCGGCGGCGCGGAACAGGAGAGGAGCGGGCGCTGTTAAAAAAAAGATATCCAGCGGACAAAAATGCTTGCACGAATCTCAAACACTGGAAGCTACGTGGCCAAAATAACTTCCGGAAGCTATATAGATATATAGATAGGATCCCCGCGTCGGCAGCGTCAAGCCGACCCAACAACGGCCCAAAATCGCAACGGACCGGCCAGTTCTCCCACAATGGGTTCCTTTTGGGCCGTTCGAAGTTGGGCTGGGCTTCAGCCCTTCTGAGCTTGTGGTCCAGTCACCCCTTCCAGGCACCACGCACGCACGCACCAGGCAGAGCTCCTGAAGTTCTTCCGATCCCATCGACGGCGCTCCTCTCGTCTCCCTGCTTTCCTCTCCGGCGTCCAACCCCCTCCGGCCACCGGGCACACCCTTCTCCTTTGCGAGGGAGAGAGCCGCCTCCAGGATTGGAGCCGTCGCTGTCCTTCCACTGGCGCTGAGAGGAGATCCAATCGGAAACTGAATTGACCTCGTCTTTTGTTGGTAAGAAATCCCTGCTTGTTTTGCGGGATCCTTTGCTTGCTGCGGGAGTGATCTAGTCCAAATCTTTCTTGCCGATTTGTATGATCCAATCCATCTGTACACTTGTCGCGGATTTTTGCTTGCGCGCGCACGCTAAAAGCAGTTTACTTTCTAATTTTGGGGGCTCCGGCTGAGCTGCGATATCTGTGTGCTGATTTCGGAATTCCCGTCAGGTGAAGCAATGTCAGGAGTGATCACGAAGTTCGCCGTTACATCCATGGTGATGTGGATGGCCCCGGTTGCGATCATGTATGGGTTCTACTACCAGGTGTTTCCAGGTTCGGCTGCTGTTCCTGTTCTCATTACTGCAGGGTGTACTCCATCTGTTATGTTCAGATGAACTACACAAATTTGTATTTGGTAAATGATAGGTTTTTCTCCTTGTTCAGGTGTGAGTCAGATGTCATCCTCGACGCAGACCCTCGCCAGCGGGTTCCTTGCCGTCATATCAGTTAATCTGGTGATCGGCTTCTACATATGCATGGCGATGAAGGAGACTCCGCACCAGGAGCCACAGCCTGATCCTACCTTCCTGGCAAATGCCAAAGCGAGCATCAACCAGCCAACATCTTCTCAAGCCGGTGATGATTCCAAGGGGAAGGGGAAGGTTGAGTAAGCTGTAGCATGTTAGCTTGGGTCTTGTGTATGTTTAGCAATTCAGGAGGAATAGTTGTGCTATGCCGTCACACTATGCCACAATCTTTTAAATTTCATGTTTTTGCTGTAAATCTTTACGGTTATGGTTATGGAGCCATATGAATGAACTTCTTGTATCTGTTTACCATGGAAACTGTGTTCAATGCGTTATTTGGGTTAGGATTCTCATCAAAACTACTGGTGGTTATGTATTAGGTCCTCTTTGGTGATTTGGTTTAGATCATATTTAGCATATCCCTTGAACATACATATGCTGCAATGTGGTCCCATTCTGGCTTTTTACGAGATAAAATCTAACATAGTTATTGAGGTGACATTTGTAGAAATTACTTCAACTTGCAATGGATATTTTTCCTAAGCTCGCTTGTAAGCTATAGTAACTCTGGACTAATTTGTTATGTTTGTACAATGACGATTTAGCCCTATAAGGTTGTTATGCCATAAGAAGAAAATTTGGTTACTTAGAACAGCTGAGCGGTATGGTTCTTAATTGCTGTTTTTCCTCTTCTCTTTTTGACATGACAGCAACTCTTAACATGGGATTTTATGTAGGGCATCCAAATTCTTTCTTATATCCGAAACCTTTTTTTAAAATTGGTTTTCTCCCCTAAAGTATGCCATTTTTCTATGAAGCTTTATCTCAACATATGACCAAAGTACAAGTAGTTCTGATAGCATTTCGGTCTTGTTTGGTGCATGTTTCTTTCTCATAGGAGCAAACTACAGTTGATTAGCCTGTGTAGAGCCATAGAATTTTGTACCTCTCTGGTGATCATATTGTTTAACTATAATTTTTCTCTGTTTTCTTCTAGTTATTTCAATAAGATAAGGATGTAGAGTAGTTAATTGTATGATATAATGGACCCACAGCTGATGACTTGCATGGCTTTAGGATATAGGACTAAGCTAAGTAGCAAATTAATAATGTTATCTCACATTATGAAGTACAAGAATACCATGTGCGACTACATTGTATTGGAAAATGGAGAACTCGTGGATTAATACAATAAATCCTTCATCAGGAGCCATCTTATTTTGAGAAAATTGCGAAATTTTGGACAAATACAATCTAGCCTTCAACTCAAGCAGGGAATATGTTGGAAACACCATTCTCTGATGGTCTGTAGATCTATGCCCATATGGCAAGCATAGACATCATCCCTGCACCTAAGAAAAGTGCAACATATGTCATCAGCTGAAGCTTTGTATCTGTCTGTAGTTTCGGGTTGTTGAAATCTGTGGCCAGAAGATCAACTAATGACATGTAGATCAAAATTCCTGCTGAGGCTGAGTTGAAAACTCCTTCGACAATGAAGGCAGTAGCGCTGTGGCCATTGTAGCTAGATGAAATGCCAATCCCTAATGCAATGCCCATGGGTGCAGTCAGGGAGAAAAAAATTGCCATCATGACAGTTGCCCTTAACTTGAAATTTGCCTGCAGCAAGGCGGGAATCAGCGGATGTTAGTTTTTTTTATTGATGTGAAGCACCATATGAAGTTAATTATTTCTCCTTTGTGTTTATTTATTTTCCATGTTGATTTATTTCTTTTTTTTTGGCGAAGAGATTTTATTTCTTGCTTTAACTTATGAAGTAGCAATCATTACTGGATCCATTTACATGAAATACTTGGTAAGACTCTTTCCTCTCTAAAAAAAACTTTTAGATTTATTTGATTTAGCTTCCACAACATGTCTGTTCAACGATTGATCATTGATTAGTTTTGGGATATTGTATGTGTTTCTTTTTTGGTTAAACATGGCTAGTAATGGTTGTGCTTATAATGTGTTATGCTGCTGTCCAAGAACCATTTGATTTCATGATTTATCTCCCTATGTCCTTTCTCTTGTTTATCCCCCTGTTCTCCTAAAGGGGGCCACTTCTGGAGTTTTAGTGGTACAAATTTCCTGATAGCTCAGTTATAGAATTGCATTGTAGCTTATAATTATTTTAGTCAAAAGATGGAAGCAGAGAGAATGTTTAGATTTTCAGTGAGATATATGCAGGTATAGTATGTTATATGGTGCAAGCCTATACCTGCACAATGCAACCACCCAAGCCTATGCCTTCAAAGAATTGATGAAAGCTAAGGGCACCAACAAGAGGCCTGATGGTGGATGACCTCACAGCTGTACCTAAGGACACCCCAATGATCACTGAATGGACCAAAATTCCGAGCTCAAGGACCTGCATGGTAAGAGATTTACTTTGTTATTTCAGAAGGGGAACAGTGTGGTGCATAGTGAGAGATATACTTTGTTATTCAAAAGGAGAACAGTACACTAGAGTCCAATCTTGGGCTGGAGAGGAACATTATGATCTGAAGCACAAATTAACACCCACTTAATAGGTATCAATCTCCTTGTCCTAATCTCCATTTCTTGTCAGTGTGTTATGTGAAGAAGCAAAACTAGATGCACTATACTGATCTTGGAGAACCATTAACATATCATTATGCCTTTTGTTCTCAGGAACTCTGTATGGTAATTATATATATCTAATGTAAATATCTGATTGATCGTTATAGATATTTGGAGCTAATTCAGTATATTGCTGCACTTTTCATTGATTATGTGTACTATTCATGGGAAAAAAAACAATGTATTGTCGATTCTATTTAACGTTATTGTTTTCTTTGCTGCATGTTTTCTGAACATGTGCGTTCACAAACACTTCAGTTCTTTTCAGTACTATTTGTGAGCGAAGTTAATGGGCATCAAGTAACTGCTCTTACCTGAGATACCACCCTGCGACGGATGGTGTCAGCTATTGAAGCCTCCTCAGGTGAACTGAGGATATCCGCCTCTCCATGTGAATGCCCATGTGTTTGATGGGTGTGCACATGCACATGTTGTGCGTGCCCAGTTCTCTCCTCATCTCCAGGTTGCTCATGTGTCTCTAGGTTGTCAATTGGTCGTGCCTTCTTGAAGTGAGACCGACGGTAGTACCCAGCAGCCAGTGAGTCTATCACCATTGTGGCCATTGCAGCTGACATCGCAATGAGGCCCGCGAAGGGGAAAATATTCCGATCGCTGCCACCTTTGTAAAGGCACGAGGATGTCAGTCCATCAAAGGCTGCTGGCAGAATGTGGACCATGCCAGTGGCAAGGATGACTCCAGCAGCAAATGCCTTGACCGCAAAAAAGATGTCACCATCAGGGTTTAGTGCAGCCATGGAGCGGCCAAGCACCGGCACCAGCACACCAGCTGCTCCAGCCGTGAGGATGGATGCAATTGCGATCAGCTTCAGCTTCATTGCACCCAGCTTGTCAGTCACAGCTCCATCTGTGGTATTTGTGCAGTTGGAGGTGCTGGCAAGAGCCAGTTGTGCAAAGAGTAGGAGCCATGGAAGCACTTTGAAGGTATGCTTCACAGCATCCATGGCACTGGTTATGTTATGTCTTGTGATATGCTGTATGTTCCAGTATGAGTTGTGAGGAGATAGAGGCAATGGTTAGTGCTTTATATAGGATAGGAGGAATGTATCGACTGGGATGGTTGCCTAAATTTTCCATCCTGTGGCCAGGTGGGGTCTGCTACTCTCAGTTTCCAGATCCTGTGGTCAAGTGTAAGAAACTGCAATGCTGTTAGTTGCCACTTTATGGTGATGCTTGATGGTCTATTGATTGTTAAACAGGAAAAAAGGAGACTCAGACCAGATCCCCAGCCTGAACCTCAGCTACCTGAATCTGATCATCAGGAGTCAGATACCATGTCTCCTGCTTTATAATATCACGGATCAACAAAAGCATGGGACAACAGATGTCATTCATCCAATGCAAGCAAGGAAAATATTGGATAATTGGAAGCAAGGGTGTGGATTGTACTGGTGGCTGAGGACGTGATGGGTGAGTGATGCTTTCTTTTATGGTCAAAGCATCGTGTAGTGTTGACACCATGTTGTCACAAGGTAGTTAATTAGATTAACCTCTTTTAAGGCTTGCACTTTGAGGTGACTCCTTTTTGGCGGTGGACTGAAAAGGCTGGTCCGCTCATGCCTAATTATCAGTGATGAGACTAATATCTGTTCATGGAGTGGCCAGTGAAGTCATCACTGAGATTAAAATTGGTCCTTTCTGCAAGGATATTCCTCCTGTTATTGTTGCTGCTAGTTCACTTGTATTTTATTGCATCTGATTCTGGGAGACAGTTCTCGCCGTGCTGCTTTATGAGAGTGCTCCTGGACCAAATTGATTGGTTGATGTCCATGGCTTTGGCAGGCATCGCTCTGTTTCCTGGAAGCTGAATCTTTCCTTTTACAAGCCTCTCTCCAAGAAATGCATCTGGTACGTTGATTGGGACTATCGATTAAACCCTGACGCGGGGAAGATAAACAGGTTACAAATGGCAATCCTGCAAAAGTGTCTACACCTGATCGTGGGATTGAAACTGAACAAAGAAGATCACACAATGGTGAGGTGATTAATATATGGCCATCAACTGGTTGCTGAATAAGTTCATCTGTCTATCATTTGTACTATTGTTTCACTGGCATTTGGGTCCAGCCTCACAATTGGCATACAGTGGAATTCTTTTTTTTTTTGAAAAATACAGTGGAATTCTTGTGGATCTTGGAGAAAGTCCATTTGGGGCCTGCCTACTGACTCCATTGTGGGTGACTTCCCTGTGAGACATCAGACAGGTCTATGTACGACCGGTCCAAATTTATGTGACCTATGGTAGTTTGGCTCTTTTAACTGCCCAATGGCTTGGGTCGCATGATTGCACCTTTG
Source organism: Echinochloa crus-galli (assembly GCA_900205405.1). Classification (NCBI taxonomy): domain Eukaryota; kingdom Viridiplantae; phylum Streptophyta; class Magnoliopsida; order Poales; family Poaceae; genus Echinochloa; species Echinochloa crus-galli. The sequence continues at coordinate 1,137,214 of OAMR01000093.1, forward strand.
GATAGTTCGCAGTTCCACTAACCTTGGCACTGCAGAGGTCTTCTTATCCGGTGTTCTGTGCGAGGAATATTTGTGCATACATCAAACAGTAGCCATCGAATTGGAGGGACCCTCTGGCTGCACAGCTGATGGTGAAAGCTCATGCTTTTTGATTGGGAAAAGAACGCTCTCTGCAAAAGATCTGGAATGACATTGCAGGATTCTGGCCCCAATATGGATACGATCTCTTCATAGGCCTGCCATAGGTTTGGCATGCTTCAGCAGTGCTGCTTCCATGGTTTTACTGGATCTGCACAGAGAACATGGATGAAAAGGTGCCACCATTGTTGAGGAGTCCTCTCTGTTCACTTCGATGGGTTGAATGTAGGAAGCGACAGCCATCTGCATCTTATCAGAATGGGTACCCTAATTGCTCACTTCATTCCACCTTTCCTTGGCACGAACTTGCAGGGTCATTGGAGGCATTACGATTGATGTATACATGCAATGAAGAAGACTCAGAAAGTTGCTCGCCCTTGTGGGGCTGTGGTGTTTGGAGCTTCCAAAAACCCATCCAGGCTCGTTGCTTCAACTGTTGAGAAGGATCTATGCCGGATTATTCCTGCTCCATATCATCCTAGGATTGAACCATCCTAAGAGAGTGACATTTCAGGGAAGTGGCCCGCCCAAACATATCAGCACATGTCACTCCTACTTGTGAACATTGCAGTGGCTGTTGGGGTAAAGGCGGCAACTGATTAATAAGAAGCTTCATACTTGACTCACTTTGCATAAATATCTCCATGGTCATCCGTCATCACTCATCAGGTCATGTAAGTTCACATGGTCTACTGAGCAGTGTCTGATTGGTTTACTAGCAGTGCCCAAATGATCAGGCTCCCAAGTTATCATCATAGTATTAACACGTTCTAATGACCAGAGAATGACAATTCGTTGAAGTGGATGCCAAACAGGTCAGGCAATATCTCCCTATCCTGTGAACATTGCAAAGGACGAAGTTGGCCTAAAGTTGAACTAAATACCTGACAGCTGACAAACAAGCACGCTTTGCACAAGCATGGGCATGGCAATGTCCATCACTCTGTGCTCATGCAAGCTCAGTTCAGTTCACATCACATGGTCTATTGGGCAGCAATGGGCTCATGCCCAGTGCACTAGCGAAAAAAAAGGAGGCCGGCCGGATTTGGCGATGCGACGCCCAGGGAGAGGACGACAACATGCTGGACAGGACAACGTGACTCCTGTGCAAACAGCAGGGGCACTACACCACCGAGGGAAAGCCAGTGTTCGTGGGGGAGACAATAATGCCGGCGAAATGCTTGCTCCATGATGATGGCGCGCTTGACTTGACGCCGGGCCGGTGGTACAGTGCTCGCCGGAGCCCGGAGTGAGTCGCCGCCGCGCCTGATGAGCTCGTCGGCGCTGTGCTGTGGTGGTGGCCGTTCTGACGGATGCAGGGATCAGAAGAACCTGAACCTGAAGGGGCCTCCTGATTATTCAGACGGATGCAGGGATCAGAAGAACCTGAAACCTGAAGGTCGACCTGTTCGTGGATTGTTGAAGTGCCCAGCAGTAGGTGATGGTATTATAGTGGCATGTTTACGTGCAGCGCCAGTGCTTTCGAGCTCGTGCTCTGCATTGTGCACTGGTGCCTGCAGCTGAGGATCGAAATCAGAACAAACATTGGGGTGCATTTTGGGTGGCCAGCGGCTGGTCAACTTCTGAGGCTCTTGGGTGCTCTGCTTGCCTTTTTCACGTGCATGGTGAGTGCGGGGATTACTTCATGTGAGTGTGAGGTTTGAATTTAGTTTCCGTGAAGACGCGTGTGCGGAGATGGCGCGTGCCGGCAGCAGGGGGATCGACCAAGTTGCTTCTCCTGCAGGTGGTTAGTCCGGGAAGACACCTTTTCCAAGGTTCAACTTGCACTAAAAAAAAGCTGACCATTCACCCATAATTTGATTGTTAGATTAGATGTAATCATATGAAGTGCTGCTGTGCTGATGCTTCTCGGTAAACATCTTTGGAATAACCTTTTTGTTAGGGAATCTTTTGGATAACCATTATAGTTAACTTTTCTCTTAACACGATGGCTCCATCGAAGGTCCAAAAAGTAAATGCACTTTTAGGCAAAGTGACGAGCGTGACGTGCCAAAGATTGTCAAACCAGCCTGCCTAAATATCCTTTTGCAAAGGTTCTTGGTCCAATTAATCCCCTAGCTAGCTAGTCTGCCAGAGACGTGATCGTGAATAGAAGTACCAAAATCTTCTGAATAAATATAATGGTTTGATCCAATGTAATTCACCACACCAAATCCCATTAGAGCATGGCTTGTCGCACATAGGATCTTGCCGGTTTGTCGCCATTATTAAACCTGCTCTTAGGCATGTGGTCCTTGGCGACAAATCAACATTGGATCATTGGCGACAAATCAACATCGGAGAAGACAAAGAATTCTGTCGCGCGCTCGGGTCGCCGGAGCAGGTCAAGCATCATCAGCCAGTGCGCGCCACTGCTAGTGCTAGCTCCGAACGTTGGCCATCTTACAGTTCGGCCTAAAGACGAGGAGCCGAAAATATCCTGGCAGTCGGCAGCACACGCCTGAGTGCCTGACACTGGTCATCAGGCCGCCGCGCGCGAATCGAGTTCATCACATGGTCTTGTGTAGTGCGGTGCTCTGGAGAGAAGGAAAGGGCCGGGATCGAATTGACACACGCAGAATGAACAGAATGGTAATCCAAGCAGTCAAAGCACGCTGGAAGGGATGATAGGTAGTTATAGAAACAACGTGGTTCCTTGTACATGATGAGCAGCAGAAGCACCATCGACCAAAGCAACTGTTGCTTAATTTGCCTGTAATAAATTCAGCAGAGCTTCAGAACGCTAATGACGAATGTCCTGATTTTTCAGAAGGTGGAGCAGTAGATCAACCGATCTCTGCGATCGACGTGTGATGCTTGTAATAATAACACGCTGCACCCGAAAAGGCACCCGGTTCTCGATCTTCTTCTACTTTTCGTGGCTCCTTTCCTGGCCGAGTCCATCTGCTCCCCGTCCAACGGATCAGCAGGCTGCGAACCTTAATCCATCGTTGGCCGGCATTTCTGCGCCGTTGCAGAGATGTTTGTATCAGGGAGACGACGGTTCTGCAGCTTGTGGTTTTATAGTTATCAGCAGGCGAAAGCCGGGGGTCCGTCGCTTGGCTCCTCTCGGCGTTCCAGCAGACGAAATACCTGTTGCCGCCGCCGGATGTCTCCGCCGAGCGCTGCTGCCAGCCGGAGTGCCGGAACGTGGGCGGCGGAGACGCGCGCGGCGAGGGAAACCCGAGGAACCCCACACGCGGGCGGGGGACGACGGCGCGCGGGGGCCGGCAAAGGTGTTTCGAATACCGACCCCCCGGACGGTGATCTCCTCAACTGGGAGAGATGCTGCGGCCCAATGGGGTTATTACGGCCCGGTTGTAGTAGAGAGATTCTGCGCTCTGCTGTACAATGAGCCCATGGGAGGGAAGGCCCAAGTCTGTTCCATCCAAGTCCGGGATTCTGTCAGTTTGGTGGCCTATTTTGCCTAAAAAAGAGTTGACCGCCGAAATTATACTAACCATACTATTTGAATACAAAGCTGATTACTTGACGTAATCTCATAATTTAATGTCGCAGGCAAAAAAAAAATGGTAACGCGATGGTTGTATCTATCAACTAGAGCGTATACAAGTACACAGCTCGAAGAGAGCGACGCGAGCCTAATATTCGCCCTGTTCGCTTGGATTGTTTCCAGCGAGTCAACAGTGTTTTTCTCTCAGCGAAAACCAGCTCCAGCCACCAACCAGCCAGCAGTGTTTTTCTCTCAGAAAAATCAGCGCCAGCCACCAGCCACCAGCCAAACGAACAGGACGATATACAAAATGGATACATTAAACTGAAACGCAAACTGCCCGATTCTCCACGGTCCTTGCAAGGTCCTCCTTGGTCGAACGGTCCCTCGTCCGAGCAAGACTTTCTCCAACGGAACGGCATGGGTTTGCCAAGGGCGTACGCAGCCATGCATCAGGTCATCAAAATAAAATAATTACATTGTTCGTTGCGAGACCGGCGATCGATGGACTCGGTCGAGGTTCCTTTGCGTGCGACGTTTTCTTGGGTTTTGAAAGAAAACATCTCAAGGAAGACCCCTGAAGTTTAATGTGCCTCACTCAATATTTAAATCCTGGGTGGGAGCCTTCTAGCTAGTGGCCTTTGCCACTACACCATGAGCTTCTTAGCGACGTTTTCTTGGTTATAGGCACACCTACATGCATGGCTACTTATTTTCACAAAGAGATGACGTACATCATGGAGCGGTTAATTAAACGGCAGCAAGTAGCTAGGAACAGACGCGAAACGATTGGCCAGGCTCTCATTTTCCTTTTTTTTTTGAAACTAAAGGCTCTCATTTTCCTGCAGCAAGTAGCTAGGAACAAACGCGAAACGATTAGCGAGACTCTCATTTTCCTCCCGTAATGTAACACCTTAAAATTCCATCACAGATAAATTGTAGCAACATGGTTAGATTTAATTTTCTAAGGACATAATTAAATTTTTCAATTAAATTTGAGCCTAAAAATATTTAAACATCATTTAAATAATTTTAGAGCAATAAGTGGTTGTGCATCATATTCGAATTGTATGTCTTTTGTTTGAATTGTGTGAGAGTTTTCAAAATCAAAAAAAAGTCCAGAAACCATCCCTTAACTCTCTCTCCCTATCTCTCTTTCTCCCTTCCTCAGCCCGGCCCATCTCTCCCTCTTTTTTTTCTTTTCCCCGCCGGCCCATCTTCTTTCCCCTTCTTCCCCGGCCCGAACTATTTTTTTCTTTCTTTTTCTTTCTCCTCCGGCCCAACTCGCTGCGCGGCCCGTTCCCACTTCACCCACTTCCAGCCCAGCAGGAGCCCACCTTCTCTCCTTCCTCTCGCAGCCGCCGACAGGTGGGGCCCACCTGTCGGGCTCATCCCCAACCTCCAGCCGCGCCTCTCCCCTGCTCCGCTGAGCGCCGCGCCGCTCGCTTCCCCCGCGCCGCTCCCACTCCCGCGCCCCTTGCTCTCCCCTCACCGCACGCCTGCAACTGCCGCTCCACCACCACCTCGTTCTCCCTCCCTGAAACCGCCGCCCCACCGAGCTCTCCACTCCCGGCCGCCATTAATGGCAGCCACTTCACCCCTCCCGCCGCGACGGCTCTTCTCTCCCCCTCCGCCCTATATAAACCCCACCAGAGCCTCTGCACGCCACACTCCTCCGCCTCACCGCCCAAGAACCCGAGCCGCAGCCCCACTCCGCGCCGCCACCCTCACCGGAGCTCCGCCGCGTCGTCGATCCGCCGGCTCGGAGCTGCTCTGCCCCGTCCGACCGCACCGAGAGCACCGCGCTAAGGTAACGAAGCTCCCCAGTCCCTTTCCCCTCTCTCTCTCGCACGCTAGCGCCCCCATCCGCCTCGCCGGAGTAGCATCGCCGCTGCTCACCGTCGATCACCACCACCGCCGCGCTAGCGCCTCCTAGAACCTCCTAATCATGTTCGCCTCGTCACGCTGAAGCTGTAGCACCAACCCGCACCCAAAACCATGGACCATAGCTCGGTTTCGAGCTTTCGCCGGTGAACTCGCCGCCCGGCGCCGCCGTGAGCCGACGCTCCGCCGCCGCCAGGACGCCACCGCCTCTGGTAGCTGTCCGATGCTAATCCAACGCCTCAGATCCTTTCTAAACCCGAGTCAACGAAGTCAATACCGGTCAGCGCTGGTATTTTTGCTAAAGAGCCCCTGAACTTTCCTGTAATCAACCCGCCGTCCTGTTTAGTTCAAAAATAATTAGATTTAGGTCATGTTTTTATCATTTAAGCCCCTGAGCTTCTCTGTTTTTATATCCCGAAGCCCAGCTTTGCCTTTTTGCGCATAAACCCCTCTGTTTTAACACCTAATTATGTTTTACTCCCTGGTTTCTTTCAGTTAAGCCCCTATAAACTTAATTTCTTTGCCAGCAAGTCCCTACACCTTGTTTAAGCCATATCTTTTCCGTTCTAGCTCCGTTTTTAGCGTTCTTGGTGTCCTCGCGTTCGTCTTTTCGAGCTTAATAGTTTTAGATGCTTGTTTTAGTCTGTTAGTAATGTTTGATGTACTGTTTTCTTATTATTGTATGTTTTATGCTTGAATCATAGATCTCGTGCCTGTTGCGACTGAGGGAGGTAGCTGGGATAAAAGTTTACTGTATGCAGAGTTTGCTTATAACAACAGCTATCAATCTAGTCTCAAGATGGCACCGAAAATTTACTATTATTGCATTAATTTGATGGGAACACCTTTTTAAGGATTTACCTAGTCTTATATCCATGATTCCTTGTAACAACCCCGTTTTAAATAATGTTTTGGGTTAGATATGCTTAGCGTTGCTATACTTTGGGATTGGTTAAAAAAAATGAATCTTTATAAAATGATGATTATATCATGGTAACCTCGTTGGTAAAATGTTTGTTAATACAAGAGAACTATGGTTTAATCGGAACATGGAGAACCACCCAAGAAAACAGTGCAACCATAGTGTCAATGGGCTCTGACCTTAGCCAATTAATTAGGGGTGTGATTGTACTGATGGCCTTATCCGGAAGGAGCAGAGGGGGTTTGGGGTTGCAGGGGTACAGCCCGGTCCTCTTGGGGTAGCAGCCTTTGCTAAGGTGCTGACCATTAGGGAGGGTTGTGGTCCGCCCTAGCTGTAACTCTTGCGGGTTGTTGGACTTTTGCATACCTTTGTAAAGGCTTCGTAGTGGATCCCTAGCCACTCACCTTGGAAGTGTTTAAGGGCCTTGCAAACCCGGGCAACATGGGGAACACGAGCTATGGTGAAAGTGTACAACCTCTGCAGAGTGTAAAACTGATATATCAGCCGTGCTCACGGTCAAGAGCGGCTTGGACCCTCACATGATAATTGAACTTAAAGATGGAATATAAATCATGGTTTGCTCTTGGTTTTGAAATAAGATGCTTTCTAAATGCTTAAGTGGGTTGGTATAAATTTACATCTAGTAAATAGGAAATTGCTAATAAAACTTGACCAACTTTAAAAAGCTCACTGCTGTGAACCATAGCCCATCCTTGTGGCCTTGCATTTTCCCCTCGCTTGCTGAGTACCTAGTTAGGTGTACTCACACTTGCTGCTGCTAATTCAGAGGAGAACAATGGTGAAGAATTCTACAGCGACTACGACGAGTTCTGAGGCTTGCGTTTCCCCCCAGTCAAGACGCCTGTGGAAGGATGGAGACGCTTCTCCTAGTTATCGTTGTTTTCGTTAAAGACCTTCGTGTCTCCCGAGAGTGTAATAAGAATATTGTAATAAATCTCTTGTACGTTTGAATATTGTGCTATGATATTACACTCTTGTCTATCATATATGTGTAAACATGATCCTGACGCACATATGAAATGCACTTGGAAATTCAGGTGCGACACGTAACGTGCGCACGTGCCTTTACATTTCGCAAAGAAACTCAGATCCGATGCGATGGATGGATGGATCGATGGAGTAGCGCGCTAGCTAGCTATATCTCTGAAAATGAGAGCCTGGGTCACTGCTCCCTGAATTTTTCTTCATTAGTAGGTGGAGCGAGAAACGTTAAACGGCAGGTGGCAACCAACCGGAGTGAAGTCTCTGCAGCGTGCAGCGGTACGTTGTTCCGGTATGTATGGCCGTGCCCGGTGACGTTAATTAACTGGCAACGGTTCCACAACTTTGTCATCATGTTAGTTAGTTGGTTCGACACGTACGTGCTGTTAGAACCGGCACTGTTACACGTTGTATTGCCAGCCTACCGACGCACACGGCGTATGTAGCTCACCAAACCATCTGATCCTCATCATGTTAGTTAATTGGTTCGGCTGCTTTTGGAACGAACCGGCCGGCACTACTGTTGTAAAGTCTACCGGCGTAACTCACCAAACCTGATCATCTGATCTGACCCTGGCTGCCTGGCTGGGATCGGGAGTAGGCAAACCCAATCCTCGAGCAGCACGCACAGCTGAACCGGCCCCCGGTTGGCAGCGAGGGTAGTTTTCGCTTCACCGGCCGATCGATCGGCCGAGTCGGAGAGATTGATTCAGCGCGCACGCGTGAGTGCACGGCACGGCACGAACGCGCGCACCTGGGTGGGAGCGCAGCAGATCGAGGATCGGAGCCCCGGTCCGGGCCGCCCGTCGTCGGCATCTATCATTCATTCGCAGGTGCCGGGCGTTTTGGACGGGGGCGCCAAGCGAAGCGAGGGTTGCTTTCGGTTCGTGGGAGCGCGGCGATGGATCGGATCGAGCCGTTGCTGAAAGCTGATGATGGGGACGCCGTCCGCGGCCTGGGCAGCATCCGTTACGTTTCTATCCCTGTGGCCGTGGCCCGGACAAACCAAACAGCTTTTGGCTAGCGGATGCCAGCACCCGTTACGGTTCTATCGCTGAGTGAGTGACTGCAGATCGAGCAACCGCGTACGTCTGCCAGTGTATTAGTAGTGTCCCCAGCGCGCGGTGCATTCCTGCAGAGGCATTGCCTGCCCTTTTGTGGCGATTCCTTTCATCAGAACCAGTAGTTAGGCTTCAGGTTCCATCACCCAACAAAGCGAATCGATCAAACTGCAGCAGCCCTACGAGTATCTGCGATGCGATGCGTTGCTTTTGCCTGTCGATCGATCCCATCGGAAGCGACGTGTACCCGCGCGAACCGAGAGATCTTTGCGGATTTACGAATTTTGTAATAAAATTTGTATAGTCAATTGGTAGTGCATGCTGTGTATGACACTTGCTTTTTCTTCTGCGATCTCTTAGCTCCGGTAAACAAAAGATAATATGATGCTTTTGTGGAGACAGGATCGTACCATCCAAAGTGTAAAGAGCAAGCATTTCTTTAGGTTAGTTGGAAAAGATCATAGCGAATGCACAAGCAGCACACGCACTCACTCCACAGTGTGTCCCCCGCTCGGCCGCTCCACATCACCTTTATTCTCAGAAAAAGAAAAGGGCCGAGACTCTAACGTTAAGGTGATTTCTTTCTTTGTTGCGGTGCACGCAATGGCTGCCTCAACGCCAGTGCAGCGGATACAGGCAGCTTTGTTCTTCTCTGAACTTACTGTTCAGAAACAATCCCAACATGCATGCAGTATATTCGATCAGACTAGATTTATATTAGATCAGATGATGGTAGCCTGCAAGAAATTCGGAGCATCTCATCAAGCATGGAGAGAAAGGAATAAGGGAACAAAGTAAACGGGAGCAGTGTGCAGAGCACTCAAGGAAAGGAAAGAAAGGAAAGGAGACGGGGGAAAAGATGGTGAAAGGAAGGGCGGGCAGGCAACCAAACCGAAGCAGTGAGAGAAGAAAAAAGGACCCCACCCCACACACCAAAGCAACTTTCCTCCGAGGCTCCGATTAGATTAAACAAAACCACTTCTAGAACACTGATTGGCGCCCGCCCCGGCGATTAGTACACGCGTCCGGTGCCGCGCTGGCCGAGATTAATCTATCTGCTAAGCACCATCATGCCAAGAGTTACCGTTGGTGAAATACAGTAAATTCCTGTCTGGTTCAACCACAGCCGCCGTCCAATCCATCCATGATTACAATAAAAGAGGAGAGAATGAGAAAAATATGTTTTACATACTACCCCTGATCTAGCTGAAACTGTAACGGGTTCAGAACGGAACAGTGTTGCTGGATGGGCGGTCAAAAAGGGAGAACTTGTGGTGCAGTGTCCAATGGTGTGTGGTCTGTTCAGTGTCATCGCCAGGGTTTGGCAGGAACGAGGGTTGAATTAATCGACTCGTCAAGCAATTATCGAAGCCTCTGTGCGTCTTTTCCCCCATTTCGTTTTCAGTCGGGCTCCGCCGTTGAAGCACAACACAATGGCGAGCAGCGACCCCTTCAACCAGCCTTGTAACCATCGCAACGCAACTTAACGCAACCTTAACTGGTGACGCCTGTCAGTGTTAAGCCTGCAGCCCTGTATATATAACTCGCTCCATCTCTTCCTCTGTGCTGCCCAGGTGTATGTAACCCCACACGCGCACTAATCTCTCTCTCTCTCTCTCTCGCAAAGGCAAAGCATTGGCATTTCAGCAGCGAGGGGGCAAGCGCGTAGCGCCCTCCAGTGATAGGAAGAAGGAGTAAAGGGTGAGAGAAGTGGTGCGGCCTGGACGCCATTGATGTCGTAGCAGAGAGGTCAGGCATTCAGGCCGGAGTCTACTCTAGCCATAAGAAAGAAGAAACCAAGAGAGAAGCAACCATGGAGCCTGCAACACGGAGAGGAGGAAGAGCCCTGCCGCTGGCGCTCCTCGGAGCTCTGCTGTTTGCATTGGCCGCCGGCGCGAGCGCATGGCCTCATGACGGCGCCGTCGGCCTCGGCGCCGCCGGCGTCGGTGGCGGCGGCGGCGAGCGGCGGTACAGGGATCTCGCGCAGCGGAGGATGGAGAGCGTCAGATCTTCCTTCGGGGCAAGAAGAGATTTGGCAACGGTAAGCACGCTCTCAAAGCTGTAACCAGTCATGATTGTCTCTTTCCTTAGTTTACTTAGTAGTGCGGATCAGGTGTTCATCGCTCCTACTCCTACCGTCCGATTTTTTTTTGAAAAAAAAAGAGAGGGAGTTGCTGCTACGGTCCAACGTCCTTTCCCCTTGCGGTAATTGAGTTCTTTAATGGGGGCAGTTCGTACCCCTCGTACGCTTCTGTCCGTTTGATCCGATCGTCTTCTACTTCTTCTTCTTCAAGAGGCAGTTGTTAGGCTCCAGTTGGTTGTACGGCCACTGGTAATTTGAGAGAGTCAGAGAGAAAGATGCCGGCTTGCTTTGCAGTTAAGCTTTTCACATTGTGCTTCCGCACTTTGCAAGAAAAAAAAAAGCAACGATTTTTAGCACCGAATGGAGCTTTGTAGCCATCATCCCTCCCACCGTCTCCTCTTTCTACCGGACTGCCTCCGAGGTCGCTGTCGGACCCTCATCCTCTCAGTAAGAAATCCAAGCCTTTTTGGAGAAAATTCCTCTCGCAAGCTTCTTTACACCCAAACGTCAAGGTCATCGGCCAACTACTCGTGCGAGTACGCTGTAGGGTGTACGCACACATGCATAGAAAACTACCTCTCCCCTGCATTCACGCACAAGGGCGTGGTACGAGTCTACGAGACCGCAGAGCCCCTTCGCCGCTGCGTCAGGTTCTTGACTCCGAAACCCATGACGTCGGCCGTCTGGAACTCTGAATCTACCGGCATTTGGCACCAACCTTGCGTTACGACACCACCCGTCCAATTTTCCAGTGCGATCTCGTCAGAAATGTTTAGTGGTATGCTCACACACATTTTTACCTAAACAACACCATCAAGCTGCAAGCCAGCAGCGCCAACTTTTTCCAGCTCCCTTTCCATCTCCGGCAGCGTTGCTAGCGCTGCGCCAACCACTAACTGCCCCACACCTACGACACGCGACACCGCCGCCCAAACGAAACGCCACATGCTTCGCATCTACCCGTGCATCCACCGCTCGCGTCGCACGATTGGCGCTTCGGCGCGGCGCACTTGTGCACGTTTTTTTTTCTTGTCGCTCTTTCTTGGTGCTGTCACGTTTCTGACGTGTCACCGCCGCGTGCGTGTGTGTGCAGGCCTCGGCGGCGGGCGCGCGGGTGTACCACGTGACGGACTACGGCGCGGACCCGACCGGCGCCGCCGACGCGACGGCGGCGATTAACAGGGCCATCGCGGACGCGTTCCGCCCGGCGTCCAACGCCACCATGACCGGCGGCATCCCGGACCTCGGCGGCGCGGAGGTGCACCTCGACGGCGGCACGTACCTCGTCAAGGCGCCCCTCACGCTGCCGGCCTCCGGCGGCGGCAACTTCCGCATCCACGGCGGGACCTGTCTCTTATACACATCTAGATGTGTATAAGAGACAGATTGAAGAGAGACGGCCGGGATGCGGAGGAATCAGCCGGCGGCCTGTCCTCAATGGAAGAAGTGGAGAAGGAACAGAGGAAGGGGAAAAGGAGGGAGGGGATGACGCGTGGGACCCATACGTCAGTGGGTGTGGAGAGGATGAGAGGAGGAGCTGTTTGGATTTGGAGAGTAGACAATAAAGAGTCTGTTGGATTGAACAACTTAATATGGAGAGAAATTTTTTTGCTAACCCAAATAAAGAGTCAAATAGAGAGTTAAAAATAGAGAGACTGTTGGAGATGCTCTTATTGGCGGTGTTCACTTCCCCGAAGAGTGAAAATGAAGTTGGGTGAAAATGCCACATCGGACACTGTAGCGCACTGTAGCACTTTTTATTTGTTTGTGGTAATCGTTGTCCTACCATGACCTAACTAGGCTCAAAAGATTCGTCTCGTCGTGTACATCAAAACCATGCAACTAGTTTTTTTATTTACCCACATTTAGTACTCCATGCATGAGGAGAGAGATTTGATGTGACAGGTGAATAGTGA
>OAMR01000093.1:1150084-1191331 GCA_900205405.1 Echinochloa crus-galli
TGGTGCAGTGTCCAATGGTGTGTGGTCTGTTCAGTGTCATCGCCAGGGTTTGGCAGGAACGAGGGTTGAATTAATCGACTCGTCAAGCAATTATCGAAGCCTCTGTGCGTCTTTTCCCCCATTTCGTTTTCAGTCGGGCTCCGCCGTTGAAGCACAACACAATGGCGAGCAGCGACCCCTTCAACCAGCCTTGTAACCATCGCAACGCAACTTAACGCAACCTTAACTGGTGACGCCTGTCAGTGTTAAGCCTGCAGCCCTGTATATATAACTCGCTCCATCTCTTCCTCTGTGCTGCCCAGGTGTATGTAACCCCACACGCGCACTAATCTCTCTCTCTCTCTCTCTCGCAAAGGCAAAGCATTGGCATTTCAGCAGCGAGGGGGCAAGCGCGTAGCGCCCTCCAGTGATAGGAAGAAGGAGTAAAGGGTGAGAGAAGTGGTGCGGCCTGGACGCCATTGATGTCGTAGCAGAGAGGTCAGGCATTCAGGCCGGAGTCTACTCTAGCCATAAGAAAGAAGAAACCAAGAGAGAAGCAACCATGGAGCCTGCAACACGGAGAGGAGGAAGAGCCCTGCCGCTGGCGCTCCTCGGAGCTCTGCTGTTTGCATTGGCCGCCGGCGCGAGCGCATGGCCTCATGACGGCGCCGTCGGCCTCGGCGCCGCCGGCGTCGGTGGCGGCGGCGGCGAGCGGCGGTACAGGGATCTCGCGCAGCGGAGGATGGAGAGCGTCAGATCTTCCTTCGGGGCAAGAAGAGATTTGGCAACGGTAAGCACGCTCTCAAAGCTGTAACCAGTCATGATTGTCTCTTTCCTTAGTTTACTTAGTAGTGCGGATCAGGTGTTCATCGCTCCTACTCCTACCGTCCGATTTTTTTTTGAAAAAAAAAGAGAGGGAGTTGCTGCTACGGTCCAACGTCCTTTCCCCTTGCGGTAATTGAGTTCTTTAATGGGGGCAGTTCGTACCCCTCGTACGCTTCTGTCCGTTTGATCCGATCGTCTTCTACTTCTTCTTCTTCAAGAGGCAGTTGTTAGGCTCCAGTTGGTTGTACGGCCACTGGTAATTTGAGAGAGTCAGAGAGAAAGATGCCGGCTTGCTTTGCAGTTAAGCTTTTCACATTGTGCTTCCGCACTTTGCAAGAAAAAAAAAAGCAACGATTTTTAGCACCGAATGGAGCTTTGTAGCCATCATCCCTCCCACCGTCTCCTCTTTCTACCGGACTGCCTCCGAGGTCGCTGTCGGACCCTCATCCTCTCAGTAAGAAATCCAAGCCTTTTTGGAGAAAATTCCTCTCGCAAGCTTCTTTACACCCAAACGTCAAGGTCATCGGCCAACTACTCGTGCGAGTACGCTGTAGGGTGTACGCACACATGCATAGAAAACTACCTCTCCCCTGCATTCACGCACAAGGGCGTGGTACGAGTCTACGAGACCGCAGAGCCCCTTCGCCGCTGCGTCAGGTTCTTGACTCCGAAACCCATGACGTCGGCCGTCTGGAACTCTGAATCTACCGGCATTTGGCACCAACCTTGCGTTACGACACCACCCGTCCAATTTTCCAGTGCGATCTCGTCAGAAATGTTTAGTGGTATGCTCACACACATTTTTACCTAAACAACACCATCAAGCTGCAAGCCAGCAGCGCCAACTTTTTCCAGCTCCCTTTCCATCTCCGGCAGCGTTGCTAGCGCTGCGCCAACCACTAACTGCCCCACACCTACGACACGCGACACCGCCGCCCAAACGAAACGCCACATGCTTCGCATCTACCCGTGCATCCACCGCTCGCGTCGCACGATTGGCGCTTCGGCGCGGCGCACTTGTGCACGTTTTTTTTTCTTGTCGCTCTTTCTTGGTGCTGTCACGTTTCTGACGTGTCACCGCCGCGTGCGTGTGTGTGCAGGCCTCGGCGGCGGGCGCGCGGGTGTACCACGTGACGGACTACGGCGCGGACCCGACCGGCGCCGCCGACGCGACGGCGGCGATCAACCGCGCCATCGCGGACGCGTTCCGCCCGGCGTCCAACGCCACCATGACCGGCGGCATCCCGGACCTCGGCGGCGCGGAGGTGCACCTCGACGGCGGCACGTACCTCGTCAAGGCGCCCCTCACGCTGCCGGCCTCCGGCGGCGGCAACTTCCGCATCCACGGCGGGACCCTGCGCGCCGCCGCCGACTTCCCCACCGACCGCTACCTCATCGAGCTCTCGGCGGCCGGCAATAATGGCGGCGGCCGGAGCTACGACTACGAGTACGCCACCCTGCGCGACCTCATGCTCGACTGCGCCTACCGCGGCGGCGGCGTCTCCGTCGTCAACTCCCTCCGCGTCGGCATCGACAACTGCTACGTCGCGCACTTCGGCTCCGACGGCATCGCCGTCTCCGGCGGGCACGAGACGGTCATCCGCAACAGCTTCCTCGGCCAGCACATGACCGCCGGGAGCGACCCCGGCGAGCGCGGGTTCACCGGCACGGGCATCCGCCTCGACGGCAACGACAACACCGTCTCCGACGTGGTCATCTTCTCCGCCGCGACGGGGATCATGGTCACCCGCCCCGCCAACTCCATCTCCGGCGTGCACTGCTACAACAAGGCCGCCGGGTTCGGCGGCATCGGCATCCACCTCAAGGTCCCCGGCCTCACCCAGACGTGGATCAGCAACTGCTACATGGACTACACGAGCATCGTGGCCGAGGACCCCGTGCTGCTCCACGTGTCGGGCTCCTTCTTCCTCGGCGACGCCAACGTCGTGCTCAAGGCCGTCAATGGCGTCGCCCGGGGCGTCCAGGTCGTCGGCAACATATTCAGCGGCAACGACAAGGGCGTGGACATCGTGAGGCTGGACGGGAAATTCGCCACGGTGGACCAGGTGTACGTGCAGCAGAACTCGGCGACGGGGATGACGGTGAAGTCGACGGCGGCGCGGGGGTCGGCGGAGGGGAATGGGAGCCTGTGGACGGTGGACTTCGCGGAGGCGCTGCTGTTCCCGGATCGTATCGGACACGTGCAGTACTCGCTGGTCGCCGGCGACGGGTTCCCGGGGCACACGCTCCGGAACGTCTCCGGCAACCAGGTCGTCGTCGCCACCGACAAGGCCGTGTCCGCCACCGTCCACGTCATGGTCGACCAGAACAGCAACTGAGAACTGAGATGGTGTGTGTGCGTGCGTGCGTGTGCGGCTGCCTGCTCGTGCGATTGCTGCGAGCAAGGCGTGATTCGTTCGTTTACTTATTCTTCTTCTTCTTCTCGCAAGATTCAGCTATTCATGCTATGTCGTTTGTCGTCAGGGAGATGGAAATATCGTTTGATCGGGAAAAATGGTTCAGAATGGATCATTTTTTTGCTGTCTGAAATCTAATGTGATGTCTCGGAAACAGAACATGATGATGGCAAGAATTCGAGCTGTATGGTGACATAAGAATGACGGGACCGGTCGGCTTGCAGTAGACCATAGGTGACATGATCCATGTCTGGGCGGTGTGTTTTCTGGTCACCTGTCGTTCTCAAATGTACCACGAAATGGCCCTCGAATCATGCATGCTACGGATCGAGTAATCATTTTCTCCATTCGGATTCAGAGAAGTGGCCCGGGGCCAACACTCTGAAAGCAAGATGCTACTCAAAGTTTCTAAAGCACGGCGAGTAGCTCACCTGCTTTCCTGTCTAATTTTCAATCCGTTCGCACCGGTCGATTCTTGATGCTAAAATTTCAAGGCTATACGGTGGCTTACTTTCTGCCGTTCAACTGCCGATATGAACTACGAGTTGTTTACCAGCTTTCTCCATGCCCCATCTTATTCAGACAATCGGAAAATCATGATGGTGGGCAACCCGAAAATCATGCAATTATTGATAATGATAGTCAGATTCGGACATCAGGATTTGGTTGCCATGGCAGTTGAGCCTCTGAACTCAGAAGGATTAAAGAGCAAGCCTGATCGCACTGGGTGTCGTAGGTCAATGACAAGGGGAAGCACCCACCCAAAGACTGAAGGTCAAGTGTACCGGAGAAAAATGGTTTTAGCAGACGAATTGAAGTTTCAAGCTACCAGATCATTTTTTGTTAAGGGAGATCAGCACTTCAACAAATTAAGTTGGAAAATGACAAAACTTTGTTCTTTGCCAACCTTTCGCTTTGGCGGCCGATCACATATTCTGAACATACCGATCATTTAGTTGCCTGATAGGTGTTCACTTTCAGAAGCAATTTCAATCAAAGAACACTACCATGCTTGAGCCTCCTGAAACCAAAGGACGTAACGTGTCAGTTTACCGGTTTTAGCACTACATGCCAGTGTCTTGACATACACCGATATGTCTTCGTCTCCTACTTTCAGAAATCGACCAAATTGGCAATTCTATGTTAATTTCGCGAATTCTACCAATTGATGATGATTCCTGGACTCATGGAGGCCTCCACTAAGAGAAAGGTGTTGGGCTGTTGGCCCAATTACCGGCCCAGCCACTTTCTCTACTGTTAGTCAGACTTCTTGCCTCAGACCCAAAGCCTTGATAAACCAACTGAGTTGCTCCATCCGTGATCCGCCCGCCGCCTCCTTCGGCGCCTGTTCTCCATCCGTGATCCGAAGGCTTCCTTCGCGGCCCTTTCCTGGCTGCCGGAGTTTGCATCTGCTCTGCGCCTCCGCCACCACACCGCAGTTTCATTTTTTTTCTTTCTTTTGAATCAGGATCGAGTGGTTTGCATCACCTGATCGACAACGATCGAGATGAGCCTCCGGCGTTTTCTGAATCTTGTCACGATCAACCGTCAGCGCTGCACTTATTCGCTTCGCCGCATGGAATGGCGCGCCAGCACTGCTTGTTCTACCCCGCGACACCAGCAGAGCAGCGAGCAGGAGAAACTAAGTTTACAAAACATGGAGGACATCCAGATACCACCGCCGAGCGTCAGCGTTTCCTCCCAAATCCATCCGCTTTTGACGATGACAGATCGAAGATGCATAGCTTGGGCCTTTCTGAGAACAAGACCATCTTTATAGACCAATCTGGCCTCTCCATCCTCTACGACGCAGGCTTGGATTGCTCCGTCGTCACGCCCAGCCTCCACACACCCAAGTGGCGCCCCGTCTCTTTCGCCATCCCTGACCCCGATGAGCAAGAGCAAGAGGAGAGCGGTGTCAAGCTCTACATCATGGAGAAGTTTCTCAATCCGCCCTTGCCAGAGAAAGGCCAGTTCGAGGCTTTCGTCTACGCTAAGCCCGACGTGCTGGCCTTTGATAAGGCCTGGTGCAACCAATTGCTCCCGCTGCCGCCATTTATTTGTCCTCGAGCCAGGTTTCAATGGCACCTGGATCTGCTCCCAGGCCATTCTTGGCGGCGGCTCCCACCTCTGCGTGTCCTTTAGGGGCATCGGCACCTACTGCTTTGACACAGCCACGAGAGAATGGAGCCACGCTGGGGACTGGATCCTGCCTATCTATGGCAAGGCTGAGTATCTTCCGGACTTGAATCTCTGGTTTGGCTTTGGCGAGGATCGCCTTCCGGTTGTTTCTGACCTCTCCTCCGCGCTCAATTGTGAGAAGCCAGGGTTTTGCGCTGTCTCAGGGTATGATTACTGCCCGCCTGATTGGAACCCGATTGGGCAGCCCCAATTCCCCCAAATTGTCAGTCTGGGCTCCGGCAGGCTGTGTATCCTTGACTACTACCAAACTATGGTCAAGGGTGCCTATGGCTGGGATGGCGAGCCAGTAGTTGATGAAGAACTTGCTGTGTTCACTGGGGTGGAGTTGCTGGATTGTGGCGATGGCAGTGGCAAAGGAAAAGGAAAAGGATTCCGGATGATGAACCACAAGTCCGGAATCTATATATCAGACGACACTGCAATCATCGAAGCTTTGCTCTGAATATATGATGCTTCAAATAAAGCTCTGCGGGGTTTTAATCTTTTGCTGTTCCTCTACTTGTGCGATGCAGTATAATGCTTGTTTTAGCAGTTGCACTTGTGCTCTGTATAAGACCATCATCAAGCTATTTATTTGTGCACTTTTCTGAACTTATGTAATCAAGTAACAGTTTAGCAGCAGTATTATGAAGGCTCTCATGTTGACATATGCGTTGAGCTTCCAAACATGTTTTTTCTGCTGGTTCCATCGCCATTAGAATTTTGCTCAAGTCTCTTCTGGTTCTTCCATCATGTTGTACAAGTCTACCATGATCCTGTACAGGTCTAAGAAGTCTCTGTGTTCTTATAACTTATGCATGATCCTGTACAAGTCTAGCGTGTGGCTCTGTGTTCCAGTGTTCCTTGTATCTTCTATGCGATCTTGTACAAGTCTACCGCATGGCTCTGTGTTTTTGTAACTTCTGCAAGCACTGTGTAACAATTGATCGAGGAACCGTGTGGATTAGTTCATTTTGAAAAAAAGTGCATCATTTTGTGCCTGTTTATTTAAAGAAAAGCTGTATAATGGGGATCATCTCATGATGTTGGAATGTGCCACTTACCTATTTCATGCAGTGGGTTCATCGAATGTGCCTTGGCTACCATAGAATTGTGCATGCTAACCATTTATCTGTATTCCTCTTGTTCAACCGGAACACTCATATTCCTTCATTTTTAGTTTTCTTTCTTTTTGTTTTTTTTGTGTGTTGGGGTGTTTGGAGGAGAGAGGGCATCTCACTAATGGCTGCAAAAGCACAATGCCACTATGTTAGTACTTTTGTCTTAGAAAAGACTAGACGTCATCTATGTAATCTGTTACCATGCCTATATTTTTGGCAACAGAATGCTTGGTTTTTATGACTTATTTGTCTATATGGTTATTATATATTCCATATGAATTGTGGTGACTTACTATTGGTGAAAAGTGAAACACTCCATGTCACGTACAGAGATCTGATTGATTCTGAACGTTAGCAGCCCGACCTTGCCAATAGGCGGCAGCCGGACCACAAGGGCAGGGATAGAAGGGGCTACCCTAATAGATTGATATTCTCATTGCTTGCCTCTACTGGTACATCTCCGTCTTTATATAGAGAGGCTTACTTAACCCTAATGTAACCCTAATGGGCCTGGCCCAATAGACCCAGTCGGTCAAGCCAACTGCCCACGACACTCCAATCCTAGAAAACTCAAATAAATTTCTGGAATATGTGATATTCCATATATTGGTCAAATTTTTAGGAGAGAATTCTGTTCCAATAAGAGGTGAAGTTTTGGGGCTTGTTCATTCTTGATTTTTTAGAAACATTTTTTTTTCTCTTGTTAGCTTTTGGAAGAAATAGACATTGCTGAGCAAATGCATACATGTAATCGCACTTGTATAGTCTAGGACCATTTGATTCTAATAGTATACAAGAATCTAGTGCACTAGAACTATCTAGCCTATTTCTCTCGAGCGCTCTTAATTGCTCCTTACAAGCCTTGTATGAAACTCTTGTGTTGGCTCTTGGATTGCTTTCCTTAGGCTTGCTTTGTTACCTAGAGCCTCCACCCCCTTGTTTACATAGTGCCCTTTAAGGCCCTTATTAGGACTTCTAGTACTACTAGGACACGTTTAGATGGTTGACAAATCGTTTGCCTTCCTCCATACACAACTAGAATAGTTGATGCTTCAGCACCCACCGATTTGTTAATGACTTTTCCATATACAATTCTTCTAAGCTCTTCCATAATTTCTTCGATGAATTCTCCTTGATTACCGAGTACTTTACCTCATCGGAGAGACATAGTCAAATTGTACTGAGCAGAGAGAGAACTAAACTCTAACAAGGGTGAATGAACCACAAACCGCTGTGTTCACTGGGGTGGAGTTGCTGGATTGTGGCGATGGCAGTGGCAAAGGAAAAGGAAAAGGATTCCGGATGATGAACCACAAGTCCGGAATCTATATATCAGACGACACTGCAATCATCGAAGCTTTGCTCTGAATATATGATGCTTCAAATAAAGCTCTGCGGGGTTTTAATCTTTTGCTGTTCCTCTACTTGTGCGATGCAGTATAATGCTTGTTTTAGCAGTTGCACTTGTGCTCTGTATAAGACCATCATCAAGCTATTTATTTGTGCACTTTTCTGAACTTATGTAATCAAGTAACAGTTTAGCAGCAGTATTATGAAGGCTCTCATGTTGACATATGCGTTGAGCTTCCAAACATGTTTTTTCTGCTGGTTCCATCGCCATTAGAATTTTGCTCAAGTCTCTTCTGGTTCTTCCATCATGTTGTACAAGTCTACCATGATCCTGTACAGGTCTAAGAAGTCTCTGTGTTCTTATAACTTATGCATGATCCTGTACAAGTCTAGCGTGTGGCTCTGTGTTCCAGTGTTCCTTGTATCTTCTATGCGATCTTGTACAAGTCTACCGCATGGCTCTGTGTTTTTGTAACTTCTGCAAGCACTGTGTAACAATTGATCGAGGAACCGTGTGGATTAGTTCATTTTGAAAAAAAGTGCATCATTTTGTGCCTGTTTATTTAAAGAAAAGCTGTATAATGGGGATCATCTCATGATGTTGGAATGTGCCACTTACCTATTTCATGCAGTGGGTTCATCGAATGTGCCTTGGCTACCATAGAATTGTGCATGCTAACCATTTATCTGTATTCCTCTTGTTCAACCGGAACACTCATATTCCTTCATTTTTAGTTTTCTTTCTTTTTGTTTTTTTTGTGTGTTGGGGTGTTTGGAGGAGAGAGGGCATCTCACTAATGGCTGCAAAAGCACAATGCCACTATGTTAGTACTTTTGTCTTAGAAAAGACTAGACGTCATCTATGTAATCTGTTACCATGCCTATATTTTTGGCAACAGAATGCTTGGTTTTTATGACTTATTTGTCTATATGGTTATTATATATTCCATATGAATTGTGGTGACTTACTATTGGTGAAAAGTGAAACACTCCATGTCACGTACAGAGATCTGATTGATTCTGAACGTTAGCAGCCCGACCTTGCCAATAGGCGGCAGCCGGACCACAAGGGCAGGGATAGAAGGGGCTACCCTAATAGATTGATATTCTCATTGCTTGCCTCTACTGGTACATCTCCGTCTTTATATAGAGAGGCTTACTTAACCCTAATGTAACCCTAATGGGCCTGGCCCAATAGACCCAGTCGGTCAAGCCAACTGCCCACGACACTCCAATCCTAGAAAACTCAAATAAATTTCTGGAATATGTGATATTCCATATATTGGTCAAATTTTTAGGAGAGAATTCTGTTCCAATAAGAGGTGAAGTTTTGGGGCTTGTTCATTCTTGATTTTTTAGAAACATTTTTTTTTCTCTTGTTAGCTTTTGGAAGAAATAGACATTGCTGAGCAAATGCATACATGTAATCGCACTTGTATAGTCTAGGACCATTTGATTCTAATAGTATACAAGAATCTAGTGCACTAGAACTATCTAGCCTATTTCTCTCGAGCGCTCTTAATTGCTCCTTACAAGCCTTGTATGAAACTCTTGTGTTGGCTCTTGGATTGCTTTCCTTAGGCTTGCTTTGTTACCTAGAGCCTCCACCCCCTTGTTTACATAGTGCCCTTTAAGGCCCTTATTAGGACTTCTAGTACTACTAGGACACGTTTAGATGGTTGACAAATCGTTTGCCTTCCTCCATACACAACTAGAATAGTTGATGCTTCAGCACCCACCGATTTGTTAATGACTTTTCCATATACAATTCTTCTAAGCTCTTCCATAATTTCTTCGATGAATTCTCCTTGATTACCGAGTACTTTACCTCATCGGAGAGACATAGTCAAATTGTACTGAATGTATTCCACTCCATCACCTTTCATTCTTCATTAGTTGTCTTGTCCGGTTTGTTCCCCCCAAGAGCATCAATCAACCCTTCTTGGACAAGCACATCTGCCACCACACGTTTCCACACACTAAGATTCACTTTGTCGTCAAATTTCTCTACTTGATTCCACATCCCTGACATCATCTTGATTTCATGCCTCCTAGGACTATCGACCTTCCCATAATATCAGACAAATCCGACCTCAGCTTTGATAACACTTGTTAAAATCTGATACCCCTCATTATGCGCAACAACCCTCGGATCTAGAAAGAATATTGTGACTACGACACGAACATACACCATACCAAGAATGATGTTGACGGATCTTGTAGGAAATCCTAGATGACGATGTTAAAAGCAACCGCAACAAGAGACCGGGATTTTGGGCCGAAGCCGACTCCAAATTCTTTAAGCATAACTCTATAAGAGTACAAGTAATTGTCGCTCCCTCACAACCCTAATTGACGCTCTAGAACCATCTGATTCTTGCCCTATACAAGAATCTAGTTTTGTAAAACTGTCTAACCTATTTCTCTTGAGCGCTCCTAATTGCCTCTTACAATCCTTGGATGAAACCCTTGTATTGACTCCTGGATTGCTTGCCTTTGGCTTGCTTTATTCCCTAGAGCCTACACCCCCTGTTTATATAATCCCCTCTAAAGCCCCTTGTACATGCAAGTAGGAATAATTCCTACCAGGATTCAGCCTTCAAGTCCTAATAGTACACCACAGTTGAGTCTTAGTAGGATTTGAGTCACCATACAACATGATGGATCTCCCAGACCAAGCATGCAGAGTGGACATGGCCAGAACTGCAAGTGCTGAAAATTCAAATAAATACACTGTTGTGCTCATCCATTACTTTTTTTTTCTCTTCCATGCAGGAACGCAGCAACCACTACCTCGTCGATGGTTTATCGTTGTCGAGCCACCCCAGATCAATTTCCTCACCTAGGGGCAAAGCCATGTTGGCTTTCATGGGTTCCAATGCACCCACCCCAAAATGAAAAATCAGTGGTAATTGTTATGCATCCACCGTATATGGACCTGCTCATCTAAAAACCATGCACCCACTATCTAGCATGTCAACCATTCATCTCGTAAAGAATGATAAAGTGATCTCTTTTTAGTATTTCATCCATAAATGATGCATTATAATGTATGATGACCTCGTTAGCCACTGGGTCCTCGCATCTCAGTAGGCCAAGCAAATATACTTAAGTATAATGGAATAGAGAAACAATCACCATAAAGAGACAAGATCTACGCTATGACCGAAGATATTCTAACATAATCTACGCTCATGTTGCTTCTTCTATTTTAATCTTCTTGTTGGGAGTAAGATAGAAAATATCAAGGTTGAACTTGTCATTCAAGTAAAGACCATACCTCCGCAGCTGCTGTATGTACAATCAATGATACTAACCATCACAAATTTCCCTAGTGACATCTTTCTCAAACCATCTTCTGGAGGAATAGATTTGTTTACTTCAAAGTTAAGTAATGTATCTACTTCGTTCAGACTCATTTTCTTAAATATGAGCAACAACTCTCGATCTCTCCCCCTATACATGTAGACCGATACGTCTATTTATTGCTTTACATTTTCTCTTAGACTAAACATCCAAATTAAATTTCGATTCTACTATAATACTTATTACGATAAAATCTTCAAAACGAGATCTCACCTGACTATATTTAGATGATATTTTTCTACGAACATTTTATCGAGCTAGGACAATTTTTTACTACTGCAAACACATACTTATTCGGCATGAACACAAAATTATTTTCTGTGAATGAACAAATTATAGTATAGTGCCAACATAAAGATTAAACATTGGATTATAAGTGAACAAGTTACTTTACAAAGTGTACAAAATATCTCAGCAATACATAAAACAAATGCATTCACATATTGAACAAATTATCTTCTAAAAGAACATATAAAACTAAATAAATAATTTAACATCATTAACAAATCAATTCTGGAAATCAACTAACATGTCTATTGAAAGTGCATCTAGGCACTTATGTGTTTTGGTGTCTGTATGACAACATGATTAGTGAACTAACTTGTTTGCTAAAATATGTGAGTAGGGATTTATTCTTATGTATATTTGTTAATAGGAAAATGTGCTCTATAGTATTTATGATGACATAGAAGTAACAAGTGTATGTGATCCCATGGTACTAAAATGAACAATGACGAGTGAATAAAAATGACAAAGAAGACAAGAATTTATGCGTATTGGCTGGTCTCATCTAGAAGAAGCTTGTCAAAGGATATTAGGATAATCTATTTGGAGAAATTGATATTTCTTTGCACTTGGTCCTTGGCTATGTTTGCATATGGAATGAGACAAGATTCTATGACGAGTTAATGGTCTCATATGAAGAAAAGCTTATGGACAAGTCATGTGACATAAATGGCAATAGAAGATTATATTGGAAATATCATCGATTAGTTAAAGACATGGACTTCAAAGTAGTATTCATGGTGATGCATTTGTCCCCTAGTTATTTGAACCGAACCGGACCGGCTAAAAGACCGGCGCGCAATCGAACCGGCGAATATCCGGTCGGACCGGCGGTTTTCACACTAAACCGGACGGTTTCTTAGCATTTAAACCGGAGGAAACCGGCCCAAGTAGCGTACTCCAGCGCGTTTCTCCGGCCCATCTCCGGCCCAAGCAGCATACTCCAGCGCGGTGGGAATAAATCATCAAAAAGGACGTCAGGGGTGGGGTTCGAACGTGGCTCAGCAGCTTCCAGGGAAGGGAACTCACCACTAGACCACGTCCTGACTTGTGGTAAACATCTGAACTTAAATCTATTTAAACCTTTTGAACCGGACGGTTCAACGACTCAACCCAGTGAACCATTAAACCGAGCACCCCAGCGGTTTGATTACGGGTCCGGTTCAAATAACTATGATTTGTCCATAAGCTATATTCATGGTGATGCATATTGACCTGCTAGAAATCATCTACAGAAGCACCTCATCATGTTTGGTTTGTGCTAAAACTCGTAGACGAGTTAAGTCACATTGTTGTGTTTCTCTGTCTGAAACCGGTCTGTCCGATTTTGGTACTGACAGTACGATTTAGTTTTGTCAAATTTAAAAATCACCTATTCACCTCGTCTAGGTGACATCAATGTCCTTTCGTCCGCATTACGAAAAATATATATCAAGTCAAAAAAATAATAAAATAGGAAATTAAAGAGAAGAAAATATAAATGGATAATAAAAAAGGAAAAAAAACTAAAAGAAAATAGAAAAATATACACATGGTTAACAAATAAGTCATGTATACAAGAGAAAAAAATAGAAAATAGAAAAAGGTGTACGCACACATGCATAGTGTGGTAGACATCTGAACTTAAATCTATTTAAACTTTTGAACCGGACGGTTCAACGGCTCAACCCAGTGAACCATTGAACCGAGCACCCCAGCGGTTTGATTACGGGTCCGGTTCAAATAACTATGATTTGTCCATAAGCTATATTCATGGTGATGCATATTGACCTGCTAGAAATCATCTACAGAAGCACCTCATCATGTTTGGTTTGTGCTAAAACTCGTAGACGAGTTAAGTCACATTGTTGTGTTTCTCTGTCTGAAACCGGTCTGTCCGATTTTGGTACTGACAGTACGATTTAGTTTTGTCAAATTTAAAAATCACCTATTCACCTCGTCTAGGTGACATCAATGTCCTTTCGTCCGCATTACGAAAAATATATATCAAGTCAAAAAAATAATAAAATAGGAAATTAAAGAGAAGAAAATATAAATGGATAATAAAAAAGGAAAAAAAACTAAAAGAAAATAGAAAAATATACACATGGTTAACAAATAAGTCATGTATACAAGAGAAAAAAATAGAAAATAGAAAAAGAACTAAGTGTTGCGCATGAATAACAAATACATCAATATCGTGAGCATATTATTTTTTGTAAATGAATAATTGATTCAATAAAATAAACAAATAATTTAATACATCATAATCATAAGCAAATTAATTAAACAGAGCGAACACATTTTTCTATGTGAAGAACAAATGTTTTGATATCATGAACAAATATATACACATGACGGAAAATATATACACTTGATGAACAAAATAAGTATAAAAAATAAAGTATAAATAATAAAATTAAATAATTGAAAAAATTAAAAAGGGTACTATATGTATATACACATGTTTATACAAATATATGAAAAAGAATAAAAACTGAATACTAAAACAAAACTAAAACGAAATTGAAAAGGAAAATCAATATTCGAATCTCTATTGGGTTGATTTGTACCGCTCCCACGAGGCCCAAAGGCTCTAATGTGCCGAATGTAGCACATTCAGCCGCAGCCGCACGCGAGAGAGAAATAGCCGCCCCGGGATTTAGAGTGAAGTGGGTTGGGCTCTTAGATGGATCTGGCCCAGCAAGGATTTGGCGGTTCCTGTTTTTGGGAATAAATATTTTTCAATGCAAAGATAAATCTAAAAAATTATAGATAAACCAGTTAAGCCATGAAAAAATATTCAAAAAGTTCCAAAAATCTCATGAAATATTTTAGAGATAGATTTGGACATGAGACATCCAAATAAAATACTTGGTGCTCATGAAAATTGGAATTTGCTCTAGAAAAGTAGGAATAAATCCTAGAAAATTCTTATTGGGCTTTTAAGCACATTTTTGTATACTTTTTCACACATAAATACACTAAATGCAAATAGAATGAATGCAAGACACAGACCATTATAACTTATATTGTTTTGATTTAATTTAGAAGCTATAAGAGCATTTGTAGAATTTGCACTTTTTGAAAAGTTAAACAACCCATTACTAAATCACAACTCAGAATATGATTTTATCATCTACCAGTCAATATTTGGAACATTAGAAAATTGAATATATTATCATCTACCAGTAAATAGACGTCACAGAAGCTGGAGGTGGGATCATCTAAGAAACCTACGGTTTATTTGCATCTGTGAGGGACTCAAATAAGGACTGTGCAATGGAGAAACAATATTGTCTATCTTCTCTACTTAGCCCGTGCTCGAAGTGTTGCCGAGAGAGAGAGGCGGGCACGAGCAGTCTCGTTTGGAAGAGTGGCATGAGCCCATGCCACCGCGTAAAGATCAAAATCTATAAGTTGCCTAATAATTTGACTTCTACTCCGTAATAATGAAGGATTGAAAGTTGCTTAAAAAAATTGGGCGCATAAAACATCCCTTCCTCCAACCGTGGCTCTAATTTTTATTTCAAAATTTTTAAATTACGCCACGTCAACTCAAGTGACACCGCATGTGTGCTGCTAGGTGTAGCACGGTGACTTTGGCCTGCTGTTCGCATTCGCAAATTATGGACGAGAGGATTCATGTTGAATGGATGTTAGTCAGTGCATACATGTTGCATCTATTCTTGTGCTAATTGTCATCGATCTATTCATTTATTATAGGAGCATTTTAAAAAAATGCACGAAGTGTTAGAACAAGGTATGTTTATCGTTTTTTTGTGTTTGTCTAAAAAAAAGATTCAATACATAGGACAGTCTGCTCGCGCAAGATAGAACCCAATAATGTCTGCCGTGAATAAAAATGATGCGATGGAACAACTTTGATGCGAGTGGACTTGGACCATTGTTGGAGCAAGGGTTTTTCTTATTCGTTGCCAAAAAACAATTTTTAGGACCTTATTTTAGGAAATTTTGGAGACGATCTTAACTTCGAAAAGCTAAAATGAGCTATAATTTAGAACGGAGTTAGCAGCAGCTAGTTCTGTTGAAGAAGTCTTAGAGTATCTCCAGTAGTGTCAAAAGATAGAGAGTTTAAAAAACCGATGTTGGTACCTTGCCAAAAGTTATTCGGAGCAAAAATTGTATAGGCTCTGGAGTTATTTTGGTATCTTGCCAAAACAGATATTGGTACATTGTCTTAGAGTACCATCAAGATTAGTTTGCTTGAACAGTTGAGAGCCTCTGGAGTTGTATAGGACAAACCTTGTTCAGAGACTTTCTTCGATTGGTACTGGTTGTTGCTAGTCAATCAACCTGACAATATAAATCACCCACCCAATGATTTCCAGTCAAGCATTATCGAAACGAAAATGATTTGAGGCGAAGAATTTATGGCAAAAGTACCTACGCAAATAAAGGAAAGTGATGCGTCGTATAGTACTTCAACCCGACATGTCGGCCGATCATTTATGCTAATCATAGCTTCAATCTAACTCGAAAGAGACAGGATTAAAGAACAATTCGCTCTATCTTTCCAATGAAAGGTGGTAACCTGATAGGTTTTCACTTTCAGAAGGGATTTCAGTGGATGCATTTTTGCAGACGCACTAATTAAGAATCCTTTGATAGATTCCTTGCCGGTCCGAAGCAAATTTAGTGCATGCAATCTTTCTGATAGAGACATTCAGGATCAGCCCTCTTAAGTTACAGTAGAATTTCTGTTGAGGCATATGATAGTCCAGCGAAACTGTTTCTTAGCAGTAATCCCTGCAGCAAGCAGCAACATGCCTTTGCTACGAAATGTAATCCTAAAATATGATCCTAGAAACACAACCGTACAAATATAATCTCAGAAACCAACTCTCAGGTCTCAGCTACACCTAATATGAATCCTCATAATTGTCCATAACCCAGTCTGTCTGATTCCCTGATAATTGAGTAACCAGTACAGAATATTCAAAACATAGTCAGCAAGTTTTAATACGCGTATATTTTTCAAAATCCATGGATCTCGCAAGACATAAGTGGTCAAAGAACTACTGCAGAATGTGACAAGGTGTTCAAATATAGCCATCTAGTATGTGTTTTTGTCTAAATTTGCTGTTCTAGAGCTACAAATATATATCAGTAGTATTGTGATTCATGTACTCACATTCTATACATTTCCCCTATGAACTACTAAGCAACTAGTCCTGGAGCTCATTCCATCCTACGAACAAGTAATTAGGCCTCCAATGCCAATGCCACTGGAACTATGGCCTTCCTGTTCCACAGCTTCCACCACAGCTTCGTAGAGCTTTGTCCATGAGCAACCATCGCCTGTCCCAACCACATCCCAAAATGTCAAATTGGGGCTCGGCGGGCATGTGGCGACTACCATGTCAGCAATAGTTGCTTAAAAAAATTGGGCGCATAAAACATCCCTTCCTCCAACCGTGGCTCTAATTTTTATTTCAAAATTTTTAAATTACGCCACGTCAACTCAAGTGACACCGCATGTGTGCTGCTAGGTGTAGCACGGTGACTTTGGCCTGCTGTTCGCATTCGCAAATTATGGACGAGAGGATTCATGTTGAATGGATGTTAGTCAGTGCATACATGTTGCATCTATTCTTGTGCTAATTGTCATCGATCTATTCATTTATTATAGGAGCATTTTAAAAAAATGCACGAAGTGTTAGAACAAGGTATGTTTATCGTTTTTTTGTGTTTGTCTAAAAAAAAGATTCAATACATAGGACAGTCTGCTCGCGCAAGATAGAACCCAATAATGTCTGCCGTGAATAAAAGAGCTGCGTGTCATTTCATTTAAGAATAAGCAGTTCTGAAAGGTTAATGCATGATTGGCATACTTCACTTCTAAAATCATGACTGACATCACTGAAAAATCATGATTAGCCAATAGAGTGACCATTAGCCGCTCAATTTATGTTTGACCTTAATTCGCTCAAAATTCAGAGCTATAGCTAGCAGCAAAGGAAATTTCTCCATGATCAATATCACCAAACTAGCAAATTCACTTCATACTAAAGACATATTGATCGATATAGCAACACGAAAATTAACCAGTATATCAACACGAAAGAAAGCATGCTTCGTTTTACTCACCGATAGATATCGTAGTTGGGTTCCCGAATGAAGACTTCGGGTAGGTCGTCTCGCAGCGTTCGCACCGCCGTCCCAAGATTGAGGTAAAAATCCGACCTTTCCGGGTCCCCGCCGCCCTTGCCCCGGTTCTTGGTCGCCGTGGACTTGGCGGACGGGGCGGCGGCCTGCTGCGAGGCGCTGAGCAGGAGCAGGAGACTGAGGTGGCCTGGGGGCGCGGCCTGCGCTGCGCCGGACCCGGAGCCGAAGCCGTGGATCTTGCCGCCGCCGTGGCCCGGCAGGGCGAGCTGGGGCTTGAGGAGGGGGCTCGGGGGCAACTTGCAGGACGGCGTGGTGAGCTTGGGAAGGAGGAACGCCATGGCTACCTGCTTCTTGCTCTTCGATTTTTATGGTCGCCCCTGCTTCGTCTAGGAGCCTCGGTGTCCCATGGAGAAGCTTCCAAATCCAACGGGGTCTGGGGCGTTCTTGTGAGCTTGCGTTCGTGTGTGTAGAGAAGGGGAAGGGGATTTGAGTGGCTCTGAAAGCAGCAGCAAGCCAGTGGGAAGAAAGATTGTTGTTGTGAGTCACTGGTCCGACGTGGTGCAGACGTGCAGTAGTCTGTTTTTTCTTCCTCTCCTTTTCATTTCCTTCCTAGTAGTTTCAATTCACCGTTTCTTTAACAAATATAAATGTCATATGATACCATTTTTTTCTAAATTAATAGTACCAATACAAATTCTAATATACGTGATCTACCGTACATCACAACTATATAATAGAATAGAATATATATTTTGTAAGGCATCCAGCAATTCACTTATCCCCATCACTAATACTCCCTCCGTTTCAAATTACAGGTCGTTTGACTTTTTTCAGCTCAAGTTTGACAGGCTCGTCTTATTCAAAATTTTGTGCAAATTATTATATTTTTTGTGGTGGCTTGCTTTATTGATAAACATTCTTCAACAATGACTTAAATTTGACTATATTTACACAAATTTTTTGATAAGACGAGCCGGTCAAACTTAACCTAGAAAAAGTCAAATGACCTATAGTTTGGAACAGATGGAGTATCTTGTTACTTCTACTGTTCTACCCCTTAATTTTTTATAAAAATTACCATCTTATCATTAAAAATGACAAGTCTTTATGGTTATCTCCATCAATACAACTAGAATTAGAATTACAATTATAAACCACCATATCCCCCGAGAACACAATGCACCTCTTCTTTACCATTTTTATTTTTTCTTCAAATCCTTACCACGTGTCTATCGCTTGAAGGCGGAGGACTCTTTTGCAACTTTCCTCTTTTCAAAAGTTTTACGGTTATCTATGCTACTTGATATTCATGTCTAATTCCTCATTTTTCTCAATGTGAACTAACAAAAGAGAGGCATATGTTGTGTTTATTCTACATCTAAACATTAGCCTTGCGTGTGTACCACCGAATGGCACCTCCTCATTCCCCTCCATTTCTTTTCATTTCTCATATCTACCGTTGTATTTTTTTTCCCTGGAGAACTTCCCCTTCACTAAGTCTTTTTTTTCCCCTTCAAACCCTAGCCATGTCTGTACCGTCTAGGTGCACTCAAGTTCCTACTCTGTGTTTTTTCTTCCTTGGAACCGGATTTTTATACCTAACCTACCGTTCTTCTTCATTCTTATCCATCTGTTCCTTTTTTTGTCACCTCTTTCCAAACTCTAGTGAGATCTAGCCAACGTTGCTCTCATCTTTAAAAGATTGGGATAAGGGATTACTTGTCAATGTAGGGTTTAGGAATTTGGTGGTCCATGGACCATGAGGAATGCCAAGGCCAAGGTGAATCCGGGTTAGTGCAGTGTAGAAGTAGGCCAAGCATGCCATGAGGGTTGAGAGGAGAAAGAAGTTGAGAAGAAAATTCGGATGCTTTTGAAGTTTACGGAAGACGAGATAAATCACCAGGTGCGGCTTTCATTTATATGTTCTAGTTAGAAGCTCACATCTTCTTCTGTTTGCGATTGAAATTCCAATCTGCTAAATAAGCTACAGTTCTCCGGTAAAAAAATCACTTTTAAGTTTCAAACCAAAAGGTTGAAATCCAGGTGGTAGGATTACTAGAATATTTTCGATGCAAGATTAATAATCAATCGTCATGATATTGCATGATTTTCGCTTCATACGTCCCAAACATGCTCCTCAATATGGTATATTGGAATATGACTAAATTACTGGAGCGATTAAATTGCTCAGTACCCTTATGGAAACAAAAATGTGATACACCTTGTTCTATGCACAGATCATAAGACCCGCCTACATTAACACATGACCCCTTTAAAAAAAATACAAATAAATCAAATATTGGGCCTAATCACTATAATAGACTGGAAATAAAGCACACGTCATACTCTACTGCATGCTTTGGTAAGGCAGCATCTGAAACTGAAAGCAATTCAAGTTCTCAACCCATCAGCAGAGAGAGAGCTTCACGGTACGGGGTTCTTCCTATTTGTTCTCAGGTTCCGAACTGTCAAAGCAAAAGAGTTCGGTGCAAGCACAGAAAAGGAGCAGACTGCTGTGCTTGTTTTCCACAGCATTACATGATAATCGCACATCAGCTCAAGCGCTTATGGTAATACCACACAACAATCCTTTCTTCTTTGTTTACCCCGGCACAAAGTTAGACTAGACCATACCAAGTTTCTTCTGGACAGCCTACAGATCTTCTCTAGTTGCAATTCACTGTGAGGTGATGTATTATTATAGTGAATTGCAACAACTAGACCACTTCATCTTCATATGCCCATCATGTGATCCAGGCCTGGCTGGGGAGCTCCTCCCATGCCTCCCCCGCCTGTCACGTTGTGAAGCAGCTGTTGGAGCCAACGCCTTGTAGCTGGATCATCCTGTGTTCGCAGTACATCAATAGTTAGTATTTGTTTGAGACATTTAACTTTGCGAACTATTCGCTAAGGTAGAGTGTGATAATGAATTAGTGAGAGCTGATATAAGAGCGTGACTCACCCTAAGACAGTTATTGAATGTCCCATCTTTGAGCATGTCAGGAAGGCAGCTTTGCAATGCAGCACAGGCCCTGCATTAAGAGGGGAAGTTTAAAAACCACAACACTTGGGAGAAATGTGTAAAAATAACTTCACAGAAAACAAATGACAGCACGAACCTTGGATTATCTGACAGCCTGAGGTAACAACGAATGATGTGCTTTAGAAGCCTTGTGGAGGGCTGATCAGCAAGTGAAACAACCATATTTGCTAAAACACTGCCTACAGCAAAGAAACGCTCAGCAGTGGCGCAGATGTAGCGCAGCCCAACATCATCTAGGAGAATCTTTTGAACAATGAAGGTTGCCACCTGCATATGCACAGAGACAAAGGCTTTCAGTCTCAAGCAAATTGGGGTAGGCTAGAGATGGAACACATCAAGGTCACCAACAACAAGGATACAAAAGTAAAACTTAGTGATCTATGTTTTTAATGCATGGAAACATTTTACAATTCACATATCGTCACCTAAGGAATAAACTAAAAAAGTTTACATAATGATCTAGATGTAAGACATTAAACAAATGAAAAGGAAATATACATAGCCCAGGGCACCAAAGACCTGTCGGTAGCCACCCGCATATGCATAGTTGGCTAAGTTAGTGAGATAGTGATGGCAATTAACATAGCTGAATATGAGCTTACATGGTCCATGGGAATATTTTAGCCTTAAAAACATTAAATTCCAACACCAGAAGAAGCTTAACCTCATAAGATCAATTCAAATATCCTCTGCAGGCATGGCATTGCCAAAAAAGGGGGACGTGGGGCAATGCAGCAACCATGTGACCAAACAGTAGGTCAAGTGATTAAAGTCTGCCACTGAATTTAGCAGCATAGGACAGTCACTGAATGGCCAAACAGCTTTTGAAGTTCCTTGTACAAGTCACCTTTCAGGCTTATGAATTTTAAATGGGTTAGGCTTATCAGAGAGAACACTGGTACAGGATTAGAAGATTCTAAAGATAACTGATGGTGGCGGAGTAGTAGTGCTCTAGATAAACTTCAGACGACAAAACACATACTAAAAAACCTATTACACCTTCGCTAGTGCTATCGAAGAAATAAATGCTGATATTTAAATGAGAATTGAATTGGCTAGCTACATACAGTTTTTGACAGCTCACTGCCCATCTCCATGGTTCGCAAGCACAGAGGAATTATTTCAGTTTGAAGCAAAAAGCTGATGACTTCAGTATCATCAACCTGCAGTATCACAAAAAAAAAGGAAGAACATTCATTAACAAAATTAGTAATTTTTGGGCAAGGATTTACCTAGAAAGGTAGTAATATGCTGTAATTGCTATATGATAAACTGACAATAAAAAAAACACCTCGATGCATCAAATAAAAAAGTGGTCATTTGTCTCAGTTTAGTACTGAAGTTAAACTGAGTGTATTGCATTGTTCTAATTATATAGCAGCTTAAGAGAACTACATGGATCTTCACTGATGATTGTATTTCAGAATTAGTGAAACAGGCCTGTTTATCAATTATCATATAGCATGCACCTATCTAGAACTGGAGGCAGAGGCATTATAATGGATTCGCTAGCTCAGCTAAACTTCCAAGCACAAATTACCTTGACAAGAGCACCGATGACACCCAAGCTAGTAAGCCTCAAGTACTCAAACGGTCTTGTTTTGCTGGTAGTATTCAGAAATGGATACAGGTACAGAGGGATATGAGCTGAAATGAATAAAAGATTTATCAATGATAATTACAACATACATATCAAAATATACCGGTATGTGTGAGACAATGAGAAAGGGAGACAGCAGGTAGGACTAATAATACACCATTATCAGTGCATTCGAACTTTGTTATGTACGGGTGTGAATGGTTACCATTTAAGAAAAGGATCCTGGTCTCAGGGTGCGATGCGACACACTGCAATAGCCAAACAAAGTTGAAAATAGTTAAACAAAAAGGAATGTCATAATTCTAATGTGCTCTCTCTACAGTAGCAGAAACCAGCAACCAAAAAAATTGACTATAATCCCCTTAGTTAAAAAGCTTACCTGCAGCAGTGCAAGAGCATTGCAAACTCTGTTTGATGCACCAGGTGATAGCGTTGGAGGTGAAAGTGAAGGGTAGATAGACACTATCTCCTGTATACATTTCCAGGTTACAAAACATTGCACGTTAGAAAGATTGGGTGAAACCAAAATAAGTTGAACTACAAAAAACCCTGATATGGCCACCAAAGCCATGCTGATTTCTAAGACAAACAATGACTTAACACAATAACATATTAATCACAGGGACATAACAAAAGGTGTAAAGTATTCTCAAACATAGCTTCCAATCCTTTGTGAAATCCTATCTATTGAAGGGCCAGGAACATACCTGGAGTAGGGCAGCAATTGTGCCAAAGGAGTGCCAAAGCAGCGGGGCCAGATCTTGAAATATCTCTCTTTTCTGAAAAATGGGTACATTTAGATATGTAGTTTTGCCTTGCAAAAATGCCAATTCATGCTTAAGTCTGGACACACAAATCTATGATCATTCAGTTTCAAATTATTTAAGAACTCATTCACTAGAAATGGACCCTAGTTCAACTAGTTGACACTGATAACAAAAAGGTACTACAAATTTGAAGCCACTTATTTGGGCATCCATTCATAACTACTAATTTTGCAATAGCGACACAAGATTTAGGAAAGTATTTACATGCTAATAAAAGCGAATCCGTTCTACAAATAAATAAAATAGATAAATGTGCCTCATTACAGTAACCTCAAATCACTGCTGGCCGTGATACTGCTTACAAGTGAGGCCTTAATCAAAATTCAAGACAACTAGCTAAAGTTGAAGAATGTCAATCAGGAAAAGAAATCAGAAGATAATGAATGCTAGAGTAATTCTTACACGAAACCACCAAAATAAATTAGGCTAATAAATACGACAAACCACAAAACGTAACTAGGCAACAAAACTGCATAACATCACAAGGGCCACGTAACGTCCGGATAAATATCCTCGAGTCAGATAGCTGTACGCCTGTACACGTGTTGGATAACAAGTGGAATCTGGCATTTTTAAAAATACCTTTTCCATGTCCGACACTTGCACTGAGTATAACTCCAGCCCTCACCTGTAACGGATTAACACCAAGTGCGCTAGTTACTCGGACACCTATGTCCTGAAAACCTTGGCCGATTTGGACATCCGTGCATGTGTTAGATACTTGTGGTATTTGGCAATGCCCAAAATGTTTTGCAAAGTCAGATACCTGCACCTAAGTATGAGTCCAGCCCACGTGCAACGGAGTAACATCATGGCCAGCAGTTAACTTGGACACCCATGTCCCAAAAACCTTGCCATACGCGTGTTGGATACTCAGTGGTATTTGGCAATGTCCAAAAATGTTTCGCCAAGCTGGACACAGTAGCCGAATATGGCTCCAGCCCTCCTGTAACGGAGTAACGCTAAAGGCGTCCGTTACTCGGACACCCATGTCCTGAAACCTTGTCCGATTCAGACAGCCATACGGTTGTCGGATACTGAGTGGTATTTGGCAATGCCCAAAAATGTTTTGCCAAGTCGGTCACCCATATCCTGAAACCCTGGCTGATTCAGACAGCAGTGCGTGTGTCGGATACTGAGTGGTATGACTCCATCCTTGCATCCATAACGGAGTAACCCTAAGGACTACCGTTACTCGGACAACATGTCCTAAAAACTGTTGCTGATTCAGACAACAGTGAGAGTGTTGGATTACAAGTGATACTATTTGGTCGTATCCAAAACGGTGTTGCCAAGCTGGATACCTTCACCTGACCATGACCACCCTGTGCAACCATAATTCACAAGCACAAGTCCACAAATCCCATGACAATCAACAAGAGATAATTCCCACACAAATCCAACTGATAACGTAGAGATCAGTATTTGCAAATCATTCCACACGAGGGGTCACAACAAGAGCTGTGGAGGGAAACCTTAGAGAGCTCAAGCAGCGCGTTCTCGCGCAGTTCAGGGTCGCAGAGTTCCAGCACCAGCTGCTCCGCCGAGGCCATCTTCTTGTCCTTGGCCGCCTGGCCGATGGCGGGGCCGCCGCCGCTGCTACTGCTGCTCCCAGCCACCGGAGAGGGAGACGGCGGCGAGGCCCCGAACGAGGGGGGAATGTTGAGGGAAGGCTGCAGGTTCGCCATCTCACCTCAACTGCACCAACGCAACGCAAGCACATCGATCACCACGAATTACTCACAAATCTCCACCGCAAAACGAGTCGGGGGAAGCAAATCGATTGAATCGGACACATAACTCACCAATCCGAGGAACCGATCGAATCCCAGGTGGATCTTCACTCTGCTAGCCTCGCCACCACCAGCCTAAGAGGCTGAGGTCAGCCGCTCCAGCCAGAAATGGACGCCCAGAGTCCCACCACGAGCGACGCGCGGAGAAACTCCACCAAACCCTCCGGCCAGGTCTCTACGGGCGCATCGGGCAGGCGGAGGAGGAGGAGGAAGAGGAGGCGACGAAGCGACGGCTAGCCGGCGATATGTAAGAGACAGACGGGAGGGGAGAATGGGAGGGGAGGGAGAAGACAAGGCAGGCCGAGCAGATCCCTCGTGGCCTTTGGCTGAACAACGGACGGACGGGATTAGACGGGTGGGTAGGATCCGACCGCGTATGAGAAATCAGGGTCTGAACTGGCTCCAGTGCTGGCGTGACTGGCGTGGCGTCACGGCCAACTTGGTGTAGTAACTGAAAAATTGGCGGGCCAGGCCACAGTATACATGGGCCGTGGAATCATTTGGGCCGTTTGGGCTGGGCTTCTCGTTCTATGTGGGTGTTGGTGTAAAATCTGAGCTAAGGGCTCGTAGAGCAAGAATGCAGGGGTGCTTCTGCAAAATTCCGAGCCAGCCCCGCTCGCTATAAGATTGGTCCCTAGGGTTTCCACCGCGCCGCCGCCCCCTTCCGAGTCCCAGCTCCGCACCCCCTCGCGCGCCGCCGCCGCCGCCGCATCGCCGCTCGACGCCCCCAGCGCAGCCATGGCGGAACAGGTAAAGCTCCTCCCGCGCTTGTTCACGTGTACCTCTGCTTCGTCGCTCGCCGTCACTCGCTCGTGTCAGTTCGATACGCGGTGCGCATTCGCGTAGATAGGTTGGCTTGTCCCTGATCTGGTCTGATCCCGTGTAGTGGTGACTGAGGCTGCTAGTGCGGTTGGGTTTCTTGCGATCTATGGATTCGATCTCATCGACCGCAAATTTGCATATTTCCTTCATTTTTTGTCAGCGTCCGTGGATTTGTAAAGCCTGTTAGTATTAGACTAGTGAGGCCGTCCT
This sequence comes from Echinochloa crus-galli, assembly GCA_900205405.1. Taxonomy (NCBI): domain Eukaryota; kingdom Viridiplantae; phylum Streptophyta; class Magnoliopsida; order Poales; family Poaceae; genus Echinochloa; species Echinochloa crus-galli. The sequence goes on from OAMR01000093.1 coordinate 1,176,012, forward strand.
TAATTTGTTGTTAAAAGCCACAACACTTAGGTTCGGCGAACGGTCAGATGTGGCATGTTTTGTACTGGCACTTGCAGAACTCACTTGTCATTCCGTAGTATTTGGTGCTGCTTCTTAGTAGTTAAGAGAGACATGACTGTGACCAACATTGAACTTTGTTTAGCTGTTGTATGAAGGTTTGATTGCTCAGTTTCCATGGTAGCGTTTTTTGGACTCTTTGGTTCTCACGGTGCCATATGGATGATCTAGTGTCAGTTGTTGACTACTGATGCCATCGTTTATAAGATTGCTATCACGTATGGTTATTTCAGATAATAACAATTACTGTATTAGTTAGGGATTTTGCAACTTTTAATTTATTCCTGTGTATGTGCAATTGCAGCAGTTTCCAGCTAGTTGCCTCATAGTTCTAATGTTCTTTGTGTACCTATTTTGCAGACTGAGAAGGCTTTCCTCAAGCAGCCTAAGGTTTTCCTCAGGTGAATGGCTATTGCCTTGTCTGTACTCGGTATTCTCCATGATCTACACACATTTCTTAGTTTGAATTTTCTGCTTAATTGCAGCACAAAGAAATCTGGCAAGGGTAAGAAGCCAGGAAAGGGTGGCAACCGCTTCTGGAAGAGCATCGGCCTTGGCTTTAAGACCCCCAGGGAAGCCATTGAAGGTAATAATGAATTATTTCTTCTGTAGATCTTCAAAGTTCTGGTATTCTGAAGGTGGCCATTGTTATTTGAGATAGTGAAGTGTAGGAGGTGCCTCTGTTCTTTTGTTCTAAATGGTTGTCTATTGCCACTGGAAAAATTGCAGTGCCTGTTAGTGTTGTTTCAATTTTCACTTGCTCATCTAGAAAGAGAACATTGGGTCTTGATCCCAAGTACGATGTACCTGAATAATCCAATGTTATTGGAGATAGTGAAGGACAAAAAGTGACATCCATAAAATTCTTCTGTTGAAAAGTGTTTTCTATTGCTACTGATACGAATCATACGACTGCAGTGTAATGCTTAAATTGGCCGATTAGTTCCAAATTTCATTTGTTAATTTGGAAAATATTGGGTGATTCCAGGGACAATGAAACCCATGATAGTAATGCCTTGATGGGTGTGCAATATTCTTGCAAGTGTAAACAGCTTTAGTTTATGTTCTTGTACAGGTACCTACATTGACAAGAAGTGCCCATTCACTGGAACTGTTTCTATCAGAGGCAGAATCATTGCTGGAACATGCCACAGTGCCAAGATGAACAGAACCATTATTGTTCGCAGGAACTACCTCCACTTTGTTAAGAAATACCAGAGGTAAGTAAGCTGTTTGTGGCACCTAGATTCATTTCTTGCTTCCGAGGGAAATGTGATGTTTCTAACATATGTTGTAACTCTATGCGTTGCAGGTACGAGAAGAGGCACTCCAACATTCCAGCTCACATCTCCCCATGCTTCCGTGTCAAGGAAGGGGACCATGTCATCATTGGCCAGTGCAGGTAATACTTAAGCTCTCACAACTTGGTAGATCTCTTGTGATGACCATCTTGATTGGTTTGTTGAGCTCAACAAAATGAGATATTAGGATTTCCAACATTTACTGATGAAATAGAACAACCACTGTGTTGTCTTGTTTTCAGTCCATTCAGTAATCGTGTGTCAAGGTAGGATTGTTCAATGCTGATGTGTTCTTTCTGTAATACTAACAGGCCCCTGTCAAAAACTGTGAGGTTCAATGTTGTGAAGGTCATTCCAGCTGGATCCACCGGCGGTAGTGGCGGGAAGAAGGCCTTCACTGCGGCCTAAGCTTTAGACTATGTCTTATCAGTAGTCTATAGAATGATGTCTTTTTGCTTAAAATCCCTGCTAGGCTGGTGTTTTCGACTATGGTTTGGATATTGTTCTCCATCTGCAACGAGCCCCATCATCTGAACATGTTACTCTTTATGGAATCCTGTCGTGCAAAGTTTTGTTATGATCTGTATTATTTCCCCTCTGCTGTTGTGCCTTTGTTGCAATGCTTTTCCCAGCATGTATCCAGTCATGCTTCCAAGGAAAACACGATTTTTTTTTTGCACTGCCCTCAGTGACTTATAAGCCTGTAAAGCATGACTAGCATCAACGTTTAGGTGCTGCGAGGCCGTTTTTATGGTTATCTTTGTTCCTATAGTTGGCTCCGTTTGGATGTTGATATTGAGCAGCTTGGCATTGAATTGGGTCTAATACTAAAGCAGCCATGACATTGAAATGGGCTATAATTCTAATGCTGCTGTTTGGATGACCATGACATTGTTCTTTGGAATCCTAGAAGGCAACCTAATTCAATTCCTGTTTGGATGTAAAAGTGGATGGAATTGATATTCGTCCCCATCGACGCTTCATCCTGCTCTCTCACATTGCGTTGATCTGACTCGTCGAGCTTTGCTCCCAGATCCCTGCTTGCGGCAAGCTCCGGCGAATCGGCCACTGGAGCACCCCTTCAGCGCCCGCAGGGGAGGAAGCGGCGGCGCGGCGAAGGGAGTGGCGCAGGGAAGGAAGCGGCGGCGCGACGGAGGGAGCATGGAAGGGGAGGAAGCGGCGGCTTGGGGGAGGAAGCGGCGGCGCGGCGAAGGGAGTGGCGCAGGGAAGGAAGCGGCGGCGCGACGGAGGGAGCATGGAAGGGGAGGAAGCGGCGGCTTGGGGGAGGAAGCGGCGGCGCGGCGAAGGGAGTGGCGCAGGGAAGGAAGCGGCGGCGCGACGGAGGGAGCATGGAAGGGGAGGAAGCGGCGGCTTGGGGGAGGAAGCGGCGGCGCGGCGAAGGGAGTGGCGCAGGGAAGGAAGCGGCGGCGCGACGGAGGGAGCATGGAAGGGGAGGAAGCGGCGGCTTGGGGGAGGAAGCGGCGGCGCGGCGAAGGGAGTGGCGCAGGGAAGGAAGCGGCGGCGCGACGGAGGGAGCATGGAAGGGGAGGAAGCGGCGGCTTGGGGGAGGAAGCGGCGGCGCGGCGAAGGGAGTGGCGCAGGGAAGGAAGCGGCGGCGCGACGGAGGGAGCATGGAAGGGGAGGAAGCGGCGGCTTGGGGGAGGAAGCGGCGGCGCGGCGAAGGGAGTGGCGCAGGGAAGGAAGCGGCGGCGCGACGGAGGGAGCATGGAAGGGGAGGAAGCGGCGGCTTGGGGGAGGAAGCGGCGGCGCGGCGAAGGGAGTGGCGCAGGGAAGGAAGCGGCGGCGCGACGGAGGGAGCATGGAAGGGGAGGAAGCGGCGGCTTGGGGGAGGAAGCGGCGGCGCGGCGAAGGGAGTGGCGCAGGGAAGGAAGCGGCGGCGCGACGGAGGGAGCATGGAAGGGGAGGAAGCGGCGGCTTGGGGGAGGAAGCGGCGGCGCGGCGAAGGGAGTGGCGCAGGGAAGGAAGCGGCGGCGCGACGGAGGGAGCATGGAAGGGGAGGAAGCGGCGGCTTGGGGGAGGAAGCGGCGGCGCGGCGAAGGGAGTGGCGCAGGGAAGGAAGCGGCGGCGCGACGGAGGGAGCATGGAAGGGGAGGAAGCGGCGGCTTGGGGGAGGAAGCGGCGGCGCGGCGAAGGGAGTGGCGCAGGGAAGGAAGCGGCGGCGCGACGGAGGGAGCATGGAAGGGGAGGAAGCGGCGGCTTGGGGGAGGAAGCGGCGGCGCGGCGAAGGGAGTGGCGCAGGGAAGGAAGCGGCGGCGCGACGGAGGGAGCATGGAAGGGGAGGAAGCGGCGGCTTGGGGGAGGAAGCGGCGGCGCGGCGAAGGGAGTGGCGCAGGGAAGGAAGCGGCGGCGCGACGGAGGGAGCATGGAAGGGGAGGAAGCGGCGGCTTGGGGGAGGAAGCGGCGGCGCGGCGAAGGGAGTGGCGCAGGGAAGGAAGCGGCGGCGCGACGGAGGGAGCATGGAAGGGGAGGAAGCGGCGGCTTGGGGGAGGAAGCGGCGGCGCGGCGAAGGGAGTGGCGCAGGGAAGGAAGCGGCGGCGCGACGGAGGGAGCATGGAAGGGGAGGAAGCGGCGGCTTGGGGGAGGAAGCGGCGGCGCGGCGAAGGGAGTGGCGCAGGGAAGGAAGCGGCGGCGCGACGGAGGGAGCATGGAAGGGGAGGAAGCGGCGGCTTGGGGGAGGAAGCGGCGGCGCGGCGAAGGGAGTGGCGCAGGGAAGGAAGCGGCGGCGCGACGGAGGGAGCATGGAAGGGGAGGAAGCGGCGGCTTGGGGGAGGAAGCGGCGGCGCGGCGAAGGGAGTGGCGCAGGGAAGGAAGCGGCGGCGCGACGGAGGGAGCATGGAAGGGGAGGAAGCGGCGGCTTGGGGGAGGAAGCGGCGGCGCGGCGAAGGGAGTGGCGCAGGGAAGGAAGCGGCGGCGCGACGGAGGGAGCATGGAAGGGGAGGAAGCGGCGGCTTGGGGGAGGAAGCGGCGGCGCGGCGAAGGGAGTGGCGCAGGGAAGGAAGCGGCGGCGCGACGGAGGGAGCATGGAAGGGGAGGAAGCGGCGGCTTGGGGGAGGAAGCGGCGGCGCGGCGAAGGGAGTGGCGCAGGGAAGGAAGCGGCGGCGCGACGGAGGGAGCATGGAAGGGGAGGAAGCGGCGGCTTGGGGGAGGAAGCGGCGGCGCGGCGAAGGGAGTGGCGCAGGGAAGGAAGCGGCGGCGCGACGGAGGGAGCATGGAAGGGGAGGAAGCGGCGGCTTGGGGGAGGAAGCGGCGGCGCGGCGAAGGGAGTGGCGCAGGGAAGGAAGCGGCGGCGCGACGGAGGGAGCATGGAAGGGGAGGAAGCGGCGGCTTGGGGGAGGAAGCGGCGGCGCGGCGAAGGGAGTGGCGCAGGGAAGGAAGCGGCGGCGCGACGGAGGGAGCATGGAAGGGGAGGAAGCGGCGGCTTGGGGGAGGAAGCGGCGGCGCGGCGAAGGGAGTGGCGCAGGGAAGGAAGCGGCGGCGCGACGGAGGGAGCATGGAAGGGGAGGAAGCGGCGGCTTGGGGGAGGAAGCGGCGGCGCGGCGAAGGGAGTGGCGCAGGGAAGGAAGCGGCGGCGCGACGGAGGGAGCATGGAAGGGGAGGAAGCGGCGGCTTGGGGGAGGAAGCGGCGGCGCGGCGAAGGGAGTGGCGCAGGGAAGGAAGCGGCGGCGCGACGGAGGGAGCATGGAAGGGGAGGAAGCGGCGGCTTGGGGGAGGAAGCGGCGGCGCGGCGAAGGGAGTGGCGCAGGGAAGGAAGCGGCGGCGCGACGGAGGGAGCATGGAAGGGGAGGAAGCGGCGGCTTGGGGGAGGAAGCGGCGGCGCGGCGAAGGGAGTGGCGCAGGGAAGGAAGCGGCGGCGCGACGGAGGGAGCATGGAAGGGGAGGAAGCGGCGGCTTGGGGGAGGAAGCGGCGGCGCGGCGAAGGGAGTGGCGCAGGGAAGGAAGCGGCGGCGCGACGGAGGGAGCATGGAAGGGGAGGAAGCGGCGGCTTGGGGGAGGAAGCGGCGGCGCGGCGAAGGGAGTGGCGCAGGGAAGGAAGCGGCGGCGCGACGGAGGGAGCATGGAAGGGGAGGAAGCGGCGGCTTGGGGGAGGAAGCGGCGGCGCGGCGAAGGGAGTGGCGCAGGGAAGGAAGCGGCGGCGCGACGGAGGGAGCATGGAAGGGGAGGAAGCGGCGGCTTGGGGGAGGAAGCGGCGGCGCGGCGAAGGGAGTGGCGCAGGGAAGGAAGCGGCGGCGCGACGGAGGGAGCATGGAAGGGGAGGAAGCGGCGGCTTGGGGGAGGAAGCGGCGGCGCGGCGAAGGGAGTGGCGCAGGGAAGGAAGCGGCGGCGCGACGGAGGGAGCATGGAAGGGGAGGAAGCGGCGGCTTGGGGGAGGAAGCGGCGGCGCGGCGAAGGGAGTGGCGCAGGGAAGGAAGCGGCGGCGCGACGGAGGGAGCATGGAAGGGGAGGAAGCGGCGGCTTGGGGGAGGAAGCGGCGGCGCGGCGAAGGGAGTGGCGCAGGGAAGGAAGCGGCGGCGCGACGGAGGGAGCATGGAAGGGGAGGAAGCGGCGGCTTGGGGGAGGAAGCGGCGGCGCGGCGAAGGGAGTGGCGCAGGGAAGGAAGCGGCGGCGCGACGGAGGGAGCATGGAAGGGGAGGAAGCGGCGGCTTGGGGGAGGAAGCGGCGGCGCGGCGAAGGGAGTGGCGCAGGGAAGGAAGCGGCGGCGCGACGGAGGGAGCATGGAAGGGGAGGAAGCGGCGGCTTGGGGGAGGAAGCGGCGGCGCGGCGAAGGGAGTGGCGCAGGGAAGGAAGCGGCGGCGCGACGGAGGGAGCATGGAAGGGGAGGAAGCGGCGGCTTGGGGGAGGAAGCGGCGGCGCGGCGAAGGGAGTGGCGCAGGGAAGGAAGCGGCGGCGCGACGGAGGGAGCATGGAAGGGGAGGAAGCGGCGGCTTGGGGGAGGAAGCGGCGGCGCGGCGAAGGGAGTGGCGCAGGGAAGGAAGCGGCGGCGCGACGGAGGGAGCATGGAAGGGGAGGAAGCGGCGGCTTGGGGGAGGAAGCGGCGGCGCGGCGAAGGGAGTGGCGCAGGGAAGGAAGCGGCGGCGCGACGGAGGGAGCATGGAAGGGGAGGAAGCGGCGGCTTGGGGGAGGAAGCGGCGGCGCGGCGAAGGGAGTGGCGCAGGGAAGGAAGCGGCGGCGCGACGGAGGGAGCATGGAAGGGGAGGAAGCGGCGGCTTGGGGGAGGAAGCGGCGGCGCGGCGGAGGGAAGGAAGAAGGGGAGGGCGTCGTGCGGCTCGCCGCCGGTGGGCCGGCGCAGGCCACGAGGAAGAAGCCGCCGTGCGCCGGTCTGCGAGGAAGAAGACATCGTGCGTCGTGCCTCACCGGAGGATACCGTCGTGCTGTTGAATCGCCGGAGGCCGGCCGGGGAGAGAGGGGAGAGAGATGCGAGAGAGCGGGGGAGATGGGGGCGAGCGGGCGTTTCTGCAATTCCGCCCAATACAGAGCCGATCGGCTCTATATTGTGGGAGGGGGTGCGGCAGTGGGTTGAATGCCCCTTGGTATTGGGCTGAAATTCCGGCTACCAATGCAAAAGCCATCCAAACAGCGGAATTCGAGAGCATCAATGCCAATTCCAAATTCTGGGCTGCAATATCTACATCCAACTGTTTTACCGCCACGCCAGAGCATGGCCGTGCCCGATGGCAGCAAATGCCAATCAGAACAACAATGGCCACAGTAGAACAGCACCAACATAAAGCGTTTTGGTATGGTCACTACTCACTAACATTGGGGCACAATAGAATTATAGAATTGTTTGACTGTCAGGTCTACGCTCATTGTAGAATAGTAATAAAAAGAAAATAATTGACAAGTTGCAATATTTTTTATGACAGTTCAGGTTTCAGTGTTTGTAACGTCCCCGGTTGGTCCAATTCCGGCAGAGCTTGCTCTAATTTCTTGCTGCGTGCACCCTCATTGCGCTAGAATTGTGTTTTTATACATAAAATTGAAATGATAGGATTGTATTCTCGGGATGGAAAAAGGACATGATACCATCCAGGATAAATACTGTGGCGAGAATTTGACCATTCTTCTAATTGTTGGTGTAGGAGGCATAGGCAATACGACACGACTCTTGCATATACCACAGCCTAGAAGTGCAAAAGCATTTTGAAGTCACGATTTGGAAATTTTACTTGTCCATTAACCAGATGATATTGTTGTAAATGTATCCCTGATCCCTGAAGTTAATTAAAGGTGAAAAGAAGCGTACTGAAGATGAGTTGATTGGACAAAGATTAAAGGACAGTTTTTTTTTCTTGTATTGGATGATACGTGGGGATGTGGTGACGATGATGAATGGAAATGGCTATTGGTACTGTTCAAAAAATCACAAGGATATCGTCATTTAGCCACAACTCAGTCGGCAACTCAGTCGACTGAGTTTCGGCAAAACTAGAAGAAACGGTCAAACCGCCATCCAACGTAATTGGAGTTGAAAGGCATAGAGCGTGAAGGGGTTAAGAGGTTCCTAGCATTTGTCTTTGGTAGCGGGCAACCTGTACTGGATCACATTGTGCTACTTGAAATGGGTTATAAGATAATCGACAAGCTAAATGGTTCACGGTTCACCTCTTGCAGCAAGATCTGTAGGTAGAGGTACATTACTGAGGAAATGAGTGCATCGACCAAGAGTTATAGAAAGTAAATAATATCAGTCACAAAGAGGCAACCATGATATTATATGCAAGAGTTGGGGAGATTCCAAGTCAACAAAGACAGCAATGAAGGGGAAAGATAAAACCCTTAATTATAACATGGTAGAAAATTTAGCAGGGTGACAATGATCCACGAGATAAGTTTCCTATTAAGTGCAGTAGGAGTACAAGGAACGAACAGATCGAGGTGCATGACATTTACATTTGCAGCCAACAAGTGACGGTTCTTAGTTAAGGAACATACTGTCCGGGCCTTACTTAAATGTATAAAGCGAAGGCGATGGGTGCAAATGAAGAGAACCCAAATGAACTGCAAACCTTGAATGTCTGCTCCCGTTGACTGGAGATTACAATCTCTGGAGTCTTTCCCTCGACCACAGGGCTCTCAGTTCGATAGGTAACCAACCTTAGATACAGCTTCCGCGGATAGGTTTCTTCAGTCTTTTTATCATAAACCAAGAAGCGTCCACTGCCCTCACGGCAGAACAACACAGAGAAGTGTTCCCTGTCCAAGGAAATGCAGCACTCACTCCTTACAACTTCAAAATGCTCCTTGTTTCTTACTGTCATTTCAGTGATGGACAACTTAACAGCACATTCATCCTTCTTCTCAGATGGTCCTCTACTCATATTTGAGACGACATGGATGCGGTAAGCTTTGATGGGCCCGTTCTCCTGAGAACAGGCAAGAAAGATGTCGCCGCCGTGCCCATGCGGTGTGGCGGCGCCGACGAAAGGCAGGTACTCGCCAGCAATCTTGTGCCATTCTCCTGAATAGGTGTCGAATGCAAAGATGCAGTTGCTCGGCTGATTCAGCGATACCAGAATGTAGTGCCCAATCACCACAGATGACCTGACAGTTATGTACGGTGGATTGCGGAAGTCTCTCGGGGTGAGGAGGTGAGGGAAGAAGACTGGATGCGGGAGGTCCTTCCATGAGCACGAATCCTGCAGGTAGAGGACCCCCTCCTCTGTCTCTGTCACAACGGGATTGGAGAGATCGAGGACCTCGAACCAGGGCGGGAAATCGGGCTCTTGGACGTAATCAGGAGATCTTGTGAGGGCATAAACCCTGTCCCCGACCACCGCCACGACAGGGTTCCACTTCCTGGAGACGAATTCTGGCGCCCGGATCACTTTCGAGCTCTTGGTGTCGAAGATGATGGCGCCGCCGGGATTATTGCCCCCGACGCCGAGGATCCACCCTGGCTTCGGCAGGTAGACGAAGGCCTTGCCGGCCATGTCGGTGTCCAGATCACACCTTCGGTGCAGGCGGACAGGAGGCGGCGGCCCCGGCGAGGAAGAGTCGTCGTTGGAGTCGGAGTCGTCGCCGGAGTTGGGGTCGGGGAGGTCGACGGCCACCTTGTAGAGGGGGGAGCTGGTTTCACAAGCAGACCAGTCCCGACGACGGCACAATGCAAGGTATAACGATGGATTCCGGCCGTCGCTGCCGCCATCCCCCATCTGATCGAGGCCCTCGGGTTTGTCAGAGACATAGGAGGCCACGGCTCCTCCTCCGTTAAGCTTCAGAAACTTGTTCCTCCCGTGCTCCATGGTCGCCGGGAGGCCAGGGAGGAGGGGAGGTTAGGGTTTTGATTGATGGATAAGAACAGGGGTTTGGAGTTTCGACGATCGACAGGAATTGTGGGTACGCACGACGCTGCGCTGCGCATGGCGGTTTTGTCGTGGACTGGGCGTTTTCTAGACTAGGGCCCGTAGAGGAAGGCCTAGGTAACTTGTTCTGATCCTCTAAAATAAGTTGAATTGTTCGGGCTAATTTTTTGTAAACAAAATTGTTGCGATAGTTTTGTGTATTTTGGAAAGGAGGGCATTTGAACCCTTTCTTATTTGGGTTATTTACGCTCATCAGCTTGTAAAATTGGATATCTTAATAACCGTTTGGGAGGGTTTACCTCAAAATGACTTCACTTGTGAAGAGTTTATTTTTCCTCTGGTTGTGGTTTTTGCTTTGGGGCTGGTTGCTGTACTTTTGGAATAATTTGGGAACGAGCTCTGTATCTTGCTGATATTTTGATCCAAGTAAGAGAGAGGGCGTTCTTTGCTTGACTAGCGTACTGGCCAAAGAAATCCCTTTTGATTTTGGTCCTTTTTTTAGTTCCAGCCTAGACTTCACAATTTCTGGATCACGACCGCCTTACTTTGAGTTGTTGAATTTGGTTTTCTGAATACTCCGATTCTGGGTTACGAGCTTCGCAGATTTTAGGTCGAGGCGCCGCTTATGCATGTCATGTTTGGGTGGCAGATCACTAGTGTCTGATTAAACTTTGACAGAACTGCCTGATTGAACTACTGGTAGCCAGTGTCTGAGACACGAGGAGAAGAGTTGTGCACAGTTGAACATAAACGACTCCCATATCAAGAATTTGAATTGATGTAGATTGAAATCCAAACTAAGCGAGGCTAGTATAAATAATTAGCACACACATAATATGGGATGTTATGAACACAGAATGCTGGTATGGTACATTGTGCAGTAGAAGATTTAATCTAGTACCCCTAAATAACATGTAGGTTGGGGGGTTCATACATGGACAGGGCAGCAACCACAGGCATGGGTAAATCAAGACATTGAGGTCGGACACTGAATTCGTATGCCCGATCATGTCGTTCCAATTGCACTGGAGCTTGCAAATCCTCGGCAGCCTCGATGTTGCCCATCTGAAAGGCAGTCAAGACAATCTTCAGACCGACCAAGTTGTCAGATTCTTCGCTTTGATGAACAGCCTTCCTGATGGAACAGAAGCTGCCCTTCCCCAGTGGGCACAAGATTGGCCGGGGAATCTCTCCCTCTGATGCCACTGGGAGGATTGATAGGACGCTGATAACCAACTTCGGTGACACTTCCGGGGTAGATGATGAGGCCTTGATTGACATGTCGAACACACACATAGATTCAGCAGCAGCATTGTTGGGTATCAGGCTGCTCATGACGCTGCAGGCGGCGAAGAGGCTGCCGCCGCCGCCGCCGCCGAGGGGCACGGCCTGGCCAACAAAAGGGAGGCCCTTGTCGGATACCTTCTCCCACGTTTTCTTCTTCACCAGATGAAAACCATAGGTGCCTTTATCTTCTTGTTCCAGGGAGATCAAGATGTAGGCGCCGACAGCAGCATAGGACGAGACCGTGACCTCGGGTAGATTATCCCGAAATTCCTCCGGCGTCAGCAAGCAAGGGAAGAACGGCGGCGGCGGCAACTCTCTCCAGGAGGGGCAACCAAGGTGATCTATGTAGGGGATGCCCTTCTTGAGATTTAGGGACTCGAACCATGGCTCGAAGTCCCGCTTCGCCCTGATGCGCACCTTGGGGCGGCGCGAGATGGCGTACACCTTGCCGCCGTGGGAGATCAGGACGGGCTCGTGCTTCGGGCAGCGGAGCTCCGGGCCGACGAACTCCCTGCGCGCGATCGGGTCGTAGATGACGGTGTCCCCCGCCCGCCCGCCGACGCCGACGATCCAGGAGCCGTGCTCCGAATGCGCGGCGACGAAGGACATGCCGGGCTCTGTCTCTTAAGATTGGCCGGGGAATCTCTCCCTCTGATGCCACTGGGAGGATTGATAGGACGCTGATAACCAACTTCGGTGACACTTCCGGGGTAGATGATGAGGCCTTGATTGACATGTCGAACACACACATAGATTCAGCAGCAGCATTGTTGGGTATCAGGCTGCTCATGACGCTGCAGGCGGCGAAGAGGCTGCCGCCGCCGCCGCCGCCGAGGGGCACGGCCTGGCCAACAAAAGGGAGGCCCTTGTCGGATACCTTCTCCCACGTTTTCTTCTTCACCAGATGAAAACCATAGGTGCCTTTATCTTCTTGTTCCAGGGAGATCAAGATGTAGGCGCCGACAGCAGCATAGGACGAGACCGTGACCTCGGGTAGATTATCCCGAAATTCCTCCGGCGTCAGCAAGCAAGGGAAGAACGGCGGCGGCGGCAACTCTCTCCAGGAGGGGCAACCAAGGTGATCTATGTAGGGGATGCCCTTCTTGAGATTTAGGGACTCGAACCATGGCTCGAAGTCCCGCTTCGCCCTGATGCGCACCTTGGGGCGGCGCGAGATGGCGTACACCTTGCCGCCGTGGGAGATCAGGACGGGCTCGTGCTTCGGGCAGCGGAGCTCCGGGCCGACGAACTCCCTGCGCGCGATCGGGTCGTAGATGACGGTGTCCCCCGCCCGCCCGCCGACGCCGACGATCCAGGAGCCGTGCGCCGAGTGCGCGGCGACGAAGGACATGCCGCGCTTCGCGCCGGGGATCCCGCCGAGGTTGCGGGATCCCGGTCCCGGTCCCGGCGGCGCCTCGTGGCTGCCGACGGCGGCGGCGGCGGCCGCGTCGGCCACGAGAAGGGAGTAGGGCGACTTGTCGTCGCACCGCTTCGCCACGAGGTAAACCGGCTCGGCGAACTCCGCCGGTGATTCCGTGGTGTCGTCGCCGGCCGAAGCTGCTGCTAACTTGGATGGGGAATCCAACGCTTCGTCGCGACGCCTCTTGGCCGCCATCTTCGTCTTCTCCCGCGAAGTTCGAACACAGGAGCGCAGAGGCGGCGGCCGTAGTATACTGTATAGTAGGGTTTTTTAAAAAAATTAATAAAAACTAAAAAGGCTGTAGTATAGTAGGTGGTCCGTATGTTCACGGGCTCTTTCGTTTGGGCCGTGAACTGAATACGGCCCGCAACTCGACCTATTCGAACGCAGAAGGAAAGTTCAAAGGTCAATTTCACCGGCCCGAGAAGGCTTTTGCTACGTTTTGCCCAAACTCGCGTCAATAATCAGATGACTCACATTTGGCCATTTGGGTGTGCTATTCACTATGAGGGCTTGATCACCAATATATATAGAACTATTTCGGTTGTCTGATAAGTTAGGGTTCATTTGCACCATAAGTTTCTTTCCTGATATCCAGGTATTCTTTCTCCACAGGCATATACAAATCTTGTCCTGGCTCTTTATCTAGCTAACAGTTGGGGTCAAGTAAGGTTGGACATGAGTTCTGCACAACATCTGATATGCGCAACTCTAGTGGCAGTTAGGATTTTCGCAATTCAGGATGGCAGTTTAATTGTCGTGCAGGTTGGTACTTCCGAAGAAAACATTGCGCCAGAATCGTATATTGACATTTTTGTGATCATGCTACTAGTGTGGTTCGTAAGTGTAATCAATAGAAGGCACCGTTGTACAAGTGTACATGCTATTGCTATTCATGGAAAATACGGAAATGGTCCGTGATGGTCCCGTGGTTTTTCAGGTGTCATTATCAGTGTTCAGTACAGTTAGCGAAGCCATCTGTACCTGAAATCCTCTCATTTGCTTTGTGCAAATTGCTGGCCAGCCTGTGAAATTGGTTGTACAAAATCTGCATTGGTGGCCATCCTGTTTTGATTTGAGCAAGCAAGTGCTTCTCTCCACGTGTCCTGGACGCCATTGGTTTCTTTCATTCCAGAGTGAGCCTGCAGGTTGTCAAGATCTGCCTCAACTGCAGATGCATGTGAATGACCTGGACTCCTGGAGTCATGACTATTTCAAAGGCTTCTTGAAATGATCTGCAGAGGAGCGACACAGGAGAGCTGAAATAGCACTGCAAGGAGACGGGGAGAAAACTCAAGATGAATTCAGAATCCGAGAGCTACATTACAACACGCATCGAACATACAAGTATACAACAACCTCTGGCCATCCACAATCCATCTCATGCCTAGAAAGGAAACATGCACAACCTGCAATCCTTTCCATTCGTTTTGCAGTTACACAACTCATGAACAGCCCTACCTAAAATGATATCTCGCTCGGTGCATGGAATGTTCGCCCACGGCAGATGGCTTCCAGGTTCTCTCCAGCGTAGGAACAGAGCGGAGAAACTTCGACGCCTGTGAGCCAAAAGCAATGGTGCATCAATGTGAGAAATGGTCAGTGAAGTAAATTATGTTTGGCTGTTTACAAGCCCCTGCAAGTTTCTGAAGATAGAACAGAAGAAAAATTACCTGTCATATACAAGGGCACAGAATGCGTCAAGAAGCCACCAGCAGCAACGACCCATCTGCTGTGGAGACGGAGCAGCATGAGTTTTGAGCTATCAGGGGTGTCGTATGTTGCGCCATTGGCATTCTTTACTGGTGCGAATTCCTCTTCCCGCATGACCTGAAGATATTCAGAAATATATCAGTAAGTGTTTGCTGCTCTTAAGAGACGTCATCAGATAACATGTAAATATGATTAGTTGAAAATCAAACCTCAAAAAGTGCTGTGGATGGGGAGTAAGTGAAGGCGTCAAATATAAACTGTTCAAGCTTCAGACCTGTTGTATACCCATGGATGGAAGGAATCTTCTTCTCAGCTAGATGATATCTGGGGACAAATTTTGCAAATGTCAGGTTCTACCAGACAATGTGTACCATAAGACTTGGTTGCTGCCAAGTAAGATTACTTCCCATGGCACGTCTTATAGATTAACGAAAATCACAAGTAAAAATCTATAAAGAGTTAAATACACCACGGACCCTTGAACTTGTCACGAGGTACCATTTAGGTCCACGAACTCGCAAAATGAGTTTCTGGCTCCCCAAACTTGTTAAGTTGTACCATTTAGGTCCGTAACTCCTCGTGGAAGCAATTTCGCCGACGTGGCATCGCCAGCCGGAGATTTTGCAGCTAGGACCCTCCCATTCTTCATAAAAACACCAGTATCATCTTTCTATCTCTCTCTGGCTCCCGACGCGCGCCGCCGCCTGGCCTTCGCTGCCGATGCGCCGCGCTCGCCCTAGCCTACCGCCACCGCCCCACCCAGCCTGCCGCCGCCGCCGCCCCAACCTGTGCGGCCGGAGCCTCCCGATGCGCCGGCGGAATCCATGGGCGCCGGAGACTTCCTCGTCGCCACGCTCATGGCCAACGGCGCCCCCCACGTGCCATTTCCTTCTCCATCTCCGGCTCCGGCGCCATCACCTCCAGCATCCTCGTTGTGGGAGCCACCGACGAGCTCAAGCCACGCTGCCATCAGGCGCTGGCCATGCACAGGCGAGTGCCGCCGCCGCACTGGTCGCGTGAAAACGCGCCGCCATCCTCCACGCGAGCCTACAATTCCGCCGGCCGGGCGCCACCGCCTCTCCACCGTGCAGCGGCCTGCCGAGCTTCCCAATGCCGGCGAGCGTCCCATGCGCCAAGCCTCGCGTGCGCCCGCGCCGGCCGCCCGCGCGCCGGCCGCTTGCCGTCGAGCACCGTCGA